>JANAVB010018994.1:11755669-12041324 GCA_029216955.1 Iris pallida | reverse complement strand
GAACACCCCAGAGGTTGTGACAGCTGCCTTGGTTTTTTCGACTGGCTTTAGATGAAGACGAGAAAATTGGCAGTCGTCTTCGGACAGATGAGGAATGGAGATCACGTTGCATGACGCAATCTTTAGTTCCTATTCTGCTGACACCTTTGTCCCAAGGCGATGTCGGAGGGGTGTCGATGATTGTTAGCCGTTGGAAGACCGACTGCTTTGGCGGTACTGCCGTCTTGCAACAGCAGTTGATGGTGACCACTGCACAAGTGTGCCCAGTGAGGGCGCATCGTGCTTGTTGGTCAACTCTCCTGACGGAGCTTGTGAGTGATCACGTTGCGCAAGTCGTTGGAGGAGAGTGCTACCCTCACACCCCTCTCAGGCGCATGGCAGGGCCAAGCGGCGGGTGTGGGGTGAGTGCTGCGCCCCCTGATAATACCAAGCAGGCATCACGATCAGTAGTGGAGGAACCACAGCATTTGAAGTGACTTGAACGGACCTCAAACGCACAACCAGAGGAGAGGCAAGGAGTTCAGACCACTGAGTTTGCCTCTCTCGGCTTGGTTGTGCCGCAGTGATATGCGCCAAGTGAGATGAGGACTTTGAAGGTCGACTCGTTGTCGGTGCAGGAGCATTGAGTAACCTTGTACAGCTTGCCATCGGCAGAGGCGTGATGTAAGCGCGTGCCTCTGGCGGCTGCTGGACATAGCACGTTTGTGGCGCATGGCCCGTGCCGCCTTAGATTTTTCGTACCAGCCCGCTGGGGCGCATAGTACTCAGCATCCAAATTCCTCGCCGTTTACAGCGAGGTGAGTCTGTCAAAGACAGAGGCTCTTTGTGGCGCATCGAAAGTAAGCACGGGGCATTGGCTGCGCCCCTGCTCCGTCGACGTATCTTCCTCGCCTGAGAGGAAGATGGCTGGGGAACGTGGTCAGCCGCCCGCTTCCCCGAGAGATGCGCTGCATCAGGGGCGCACCTTGACTGCTGAAGACGTCACAAAGGAAGGGAAGGCTGGAGGGCGCATCCCTTCAACGGTGGTGCCCGAGGGCGTCGACTTTGCGCACCCAGACTACGCGGGTCTTCTTCGGCTTCGACAGCCGCTTCGAAGGACTCGCACTTCCTTCAGAAATGAACTCCTCGTACGCCTGTTGATGAGGCGCACTACCAGCGTTGTGGAGGAGCCCACCTTCACGTCGTCGGCCTGTGACAGACTTTCTCGGTAGAGGAGAAAGAGGTCCCCAGCAGAGTCGCCAGCTTGTTGCCATTAAAATTGTTTTGATTGAATCTTAATACAAACAAAACAGTGATACAATATAGGACTTAGATGTAGTCCTAGGAGTACACTTTTGTTTAAGCTGGGTCCTTAGTGCCAATGGAGCGAGTGGTAATGCGTTGACTCCGTTGACCGGCTGACGGCGGTTATCGGTTCTCTGAAGGTGTTGATTGCTCTGGGTGCTGGAGCTTGCTGAGAGGAGTAAGACGTTGAGTGTCTAGAGCTGCCTCTCTGGTGATTCTCTGTTGTGGATTCTTTTTTGTGAGTCTTCTGTTCTGAGTCTCTGTGTGTGTGTGAAGGAGATGACCCTTCTATTTATAGTTTTGCAGGCTGGCTGCTCATGCGCGCATGTAGGATGCACCGGTGTGGGAACGCCACATGGAGGTTGCTGATGGAGGAGCATGGATGCTGCGCCCTGATCGAGGGGGAGAACTCTTCATGCTGCTGTGGTGAGCCGGCACGTAGCAGGAAGAAGATCTTTCCGTTGCTGAAATCTTGGACGAGTTGAGTCAAAAGACACGTGTCGTCGACTCATGGTTCGAAGATCTCGGATTTGGTGGAGAGGAGTGATCTGGTGGGCTGTGCCTTGGATTGGGCGTAGGAGGAGGCTGCGGCTCATAACCTTTAGGAGTTACAAACCATTTGGGGCGCATGGCTTTTGAGGCGCATGCAGGCGACTTTCCTTTTGTCTTTCGGGATCAGAGAGCAGTCTGAGGCGCATGGCTTTTGAGGCGCATGCTGATTTGGACGCATGGCCGTAGAGGCGCATGCGGGTTTGGACGCATGGCCGTAGAGGCGCATGCGGATGGACGCATGGCTGTAGAGGCGCATGCGGATGGACGCATGGCCGTAGAGGCGCATGCGGATGGACGCGTGGCCGTAGAGGCGCATGCGGATGGACGCATGGCCGTAGAGGCGCATGCGGATGGCCACGTGGCAGTAGCCGTCGGAGTCATGATGATGCTGACGTTGCCGATGCTTCGTTCTCTGAAAAAGCTGTCACTTGTTCAGACTTTGGGAGGCGTGCTGCCAACTCTGTCAGTTCAGCATTTAATGTTGGTGACGTTCGATGGACAGCTGAGTGGGCGCGTCGGTTGGCGTTCCACTCGGTATGGAGATGTGTGGGGGCGCATCCTCTATAATGCGCCGAGTACTGTAGGGCGCGTCTGTATGATGTGCCTGACGCCGAAAGGCGCGTCCGTGTGATGCGCTGTCTGGCTGGCGCATCGGATATGTCTTTTAATGATGCGGCTGTCTCGCTCTTCGAGTGCTATAAATAGCCGTTTGGCTGAATTCGAGGCGTCCGGTTCATCCATTTAATATAAATTCATTGCACGGAATTCGGAGGGCCATCTACTTGGCGCGTGGGTTTGATCTGCCCGGCCTATAAATAGTGGCATGGAGAGAAGATTTGCTTCTCATTCCCTCACGTACTTCCAATATGAATTTGAACATACGGGTGCATTCTGCTGACGAAGTGCTCCCGAGGGTGAAGATGAGACGCTGTGTTGTCTTTGATGCACTTGAAGGTGACTGTTACATCCAAAAGACGGAGTCGAGGGCTTCTGAGGCAGGCGGAAGGTGCCTGTTGCATCCAAAGATAAGGATGCTCGAGCCTCGTCTCCGTTATTCCGGAAGAGCCGTAGATCGGAATGGCGGTGCAAGGCTCTCTCTTCCTGCAAAGTGGGTTTCCCTACTTTGATCGTGTCGAAAGCTGCTCCTTTAGCCATGGTTTCGATCACGGTCTTCCTTCGGCTTTGGAGGATCTTTCGAAGCCTCCCCAGGCCACAGCATTTGCGGTGCTCTTCTCTTCCTTGGTTCCAGCCAGAGGGTTAAATGCTTTGTGTCGAAGCATTTATCTGGCGAGCCTGGTTGGAAGAGCGACACATAACTGGGCTCTGCTCGGCCAGGTGAGCCTGGCTGGAAGAATTTGGCTGAAGGGATGCACATAACTGAGGTGCTGAAGAGATGATGGGATGCGCCTGGATGGAGGCGCATGATATCTGCTGCGCCTCATTGGTGGCGCATAGTGATGCTGCGCCTATCTGGAGACGCATGGTGGTTGCTGCGCTTATCTGAAGGCGCATGATGGCCGCTGGCTGTAGACTTAGGCTCTTTCCTTTGTAGGAATTCTCCTTTGTACAACCTTTTCTAGACATGTAATAGACTTTTATATATAAATAAAAAGTCCTTCTTCAAATGTCTATAGTTATTGACTTTGCTGTGAAGTTCTTCATCTGAGTTCTGGCGTATGTAGTGTCTGGCGCATGGGCTTTCTGGTTGTGAAATTCCATGCTTCTACACCCCTCCCGACTGGAGCTCCCTAATCATCGAAACTGAAGCTGCAGAGAAGAAGGCGGCCAATGCACGTCTTCTGGGTGTTAGCTTCCCCGCCTTTGACGATAAGGGGGAAAAGTCCGCAATCAACAACTCCGGACGAGAAACAAAGAGGAAACAGGCATTGACTGTTAATGCCTCGAAGGGCGCATCTGCGCCTACTCAAAAGCCTCCACTGGCACCGAGACCCAAGGAGGTTTATTCATTCAATGATGACGACACCCTGCAACTCTTTGAGATACTGAAGCAGGGTGACAAGATCAAGCTTCCGGACCCGAAGCGGCCCGATGAAGTCGGGAAAGTGGACAACCCGAGGTACTGTCACTACCATCGGTTTGTCGAACACCCGACCAAGGACTGTTACGTCCTCAAAAATTACATCCAGCGCATGATCAATGCGGATGTAATCTCCGTCGACTACGAAGAGAAGACGGTGTCAGCCAATGTGGTGTCACTTCAGTTCGGCACCTTGCCGCCGACTACCACACAAGATGGCGTCGTCCCCATCCCTAAGGCAACAATAGAGGTGGTGAACTTGCCATCCACCCGTGACAATGTGAGTGGACTTGTCCCACTCACCACATCTCGAGGAGAGGTCCTCTGGGTTCACCCCGACCTCGTCTCCGAGGTAACTCAACCGGAGGTACGCCCTACCTCCAAAGCAAAAGGCAAGAAGATCAAGTCTTGCCGCACGGTCTCTTCTTCAACGGAAGAGGCGCTTCCTGTGCAGACGCGTGCACAACAGAACTCCCAGCCCGGTGAAGCTGCCGCCGAAGTGGTGCCTCCTGGCACCATCCCTGAGGAGGGTCCATCCAAGCCCTCAGCAGCCAATAAACAAAAGCAAGTGGAGGCCCGTTTCGACAGACCTCTGCGGAAAGAAAATGCTTCGGGGCTAGCCAAGCCCCACAATTTTGACATTCTGGCACAACTGGCCAGTACTCCTGCACGCTTGTCTTTGTTCGAGCTCCTGCGTCTCTCCAAGGACTCCCGAGAAGCTCTCTGCGAAGCTCTGAAGGATGTCGAATCCTTTCTCAGTCAAATCAAGCAGCCTGAAGACCTTCCAACTACTTGTGCACACTGTCATTGTGCGGATGAAGTTATCCCAAACATAACTTTCACCCAACAAGACATGCTGCTCAAGCATCACCGACATAACCGACCGTTGTATTACACAGGGTACATCGGTTCGGTAAAGGTGAGCAGGATTCAGATCGATCCGGGGTCTTCCCTAAGCATCATTCCAAAGGCGCTGCTATAAAAGCTGGGGATCCCAATGTACCGGCTGGCGCCCTCCAATATGACCATCAGTGGCTTCAACGCTAGCAAGAGCGAGCCATTGGGCAAGATCCGGCTGAAGTGTCACATCGGCAGCCTCAAAACTGAGGTGACTTGTTATGTGGTGGATGCCGAGGTCAACTACAACATCTTACTCGGACGACCATGGTTACATGAGTACATGGTGGTGCCCTCCACGCTCCACCAATGCATGAAATATGTATCCACCAACGGCGTCATCCGGACGGAGTTTGCAGATATCGATCCCTTCAAAGGGATTGAGGCCTACTTCACCGATTCCGACTTGTACAAGCCACTTGACGAGGAGGAAGCCAACGACGTCGATGATGAAGCAGAGACGGCAACAGAGCCGGACTTGGAGCCCGAAATGACTCCCGACGTCTCCTTGAAAATCCGATTGAAGGGCAAGCCTCCCCAGAAGGCGCCTCCAATGAGCATCAAGCTATCAGGGAAAGCACCGACTCACGAAGCTCCCCTGAAGATACGCCTCAAGGAAAAGCCACCTCAAACAGCGGCTCCCCTGGTGGTAAAATTACAAGGGAAGGCGCCACTCATCGGAGGCGCAACCGAGGCACCTCTCAAGGTGCGTCTTAAAGGCAAGCCGTCGCAGTCATCCAAGATGCCGGAGAGGGCTCACATAACCCTCTCAGACCCCAAAGTCAGAACGGTAGAGGACTCTCCTGATCCGGCCCCAGTGCTTACAGATGAGGAGCTTGGCGAATATATCTCTGCTGATGTAGACGCACCCTCCTTAGACAATATAATCCCACGGGATAAAATCTCGTACTTTATCAATAATAGGGTGTCTTTCAATTATTCTTGTCTTCCACACTGGAATGCCATGTATACATTAGATAACGCTCTACGGTCGTTGCAAACACAAATAACGACCGTCCACCATAATCGAGTGGTCCCGTCTCAAGGAGCCTTCATAATCCCCCCACGAAGCCGAGACGAAGGCACCATCATCTCGGGCAAAGTCGAGCGTCATCAGGACCTCCCGTCAATCGAGCCCGAACCTGATACCGACAGAGTACAAGTCTATCGGTACACGGATACGGCAAAGCGCATCATCCAAAAGATGGGCTACGACCTGAAAAGCAATAAAGGCCTAAACTACGGCAAGGGTCGGCATCTCCCTGTCCGGCTTTCGATGCCCAATGGAAAGCCACAGGATTACTATAATCGGACTCGACGGGGGTTAGGCTATGTCACGCCGCCATCAACTCCAGAGAGTTCAGACGCAGAAGACATAGAACATTCCCACTCGTCTGAAGCATCGACATGGGATTCCGATACCAGTATCGGATTAGTCTTCAGGAAAGTGCTGTCAGCTAACATGACATCGGCGCAACCTCAGAAAGATGAAGGCGAAGACCAACCGCCGGAACCCTTCGAAGAGGAACCCTGGGCTCAACGCCTAGGAGAACAATGGGAGTCTCGTTTTGAGTTACGAGAACCTCCCACCGAAGACGAAGTCGAGAAGATCGACCTCGGGGATAGGTCTTCTTCTAAACCCATCTTTATCAGCAAAAGCTTGGAAGGAGAAGACCGAGAATCTTTAGTCCAACTGGCTAAAGAGTATATTGACGTCTTCGCCTAGAGCTACGAAGACATGCCGGGTCTCGATCCACAGATCGCGATGCATAGGTTGAACATCTTACCAGATGCCAAACCTATCAAACAACAACAGCGACGCTTCCGCCCGGACATCATGAATGCCATCGATCAGGAGGTGGACAAGCTCTTGACCAGTGGCTTCATCCGTGAGGAACAACACCCGGACTGGGTAGCCAACGTCGTCCCTGTCACCAAGAAGAACGGGAAGATACGAGTCTGTATCGACTTCAGGGATCTCAACTCTGCTTGCCCGAAGGATGAATTCCCGCTCCCAATCACCGATGTAATGATCGACAACACATGTGGCTTTGAACGCATGTCCTTCATGGACGGGTATTCAGGCTACAATCAAATCAAGATGTTCCCCGATGACGCAAAACACACGTCATTCAGGACTCCGAAAGGTGTTTTCTGCTACACAGTAATGCCCTTCGGCTTGAAGAATGCCGGTGCAACATACCAACGAGCGATGAGTACCATCTTCCGTCAACATCTTCGCAAGACAGTTGAGTGTTATGTTGACGACATCGCAGTCAAGAGCCGCCTCAAAAGAGATCACCTACAGGACCTGAGGACGGTCTTTGATCTCATGCGGGCACATCAACTCAAAATGAACCCCGCTAAATCCTTCCTGGGGGTTTCTAGCGGCAAATTCTTGGGCTTTGTCATCACGGCAAAAGGCATTCATGTCGATCCCGAGAAGACTAAAGCCATCCTCAACATGGACCCTCCGAAGAACCTTCGAGAACTTCGGGACTTACAGGGACGTCTGGCATACATCCGGAGGTTCATAGCAAACCTCTCCGGTAAATGTCAACCCTTTACTCAGCTCATGAAGAAGGGAGTCTCTTACGTCTGGACAGAGGAGTGCCAAAAGGCTTTCGATGACATCAAGGCTTACTTGACAAGCCCGCCAGTCCTAGTGGCACCTGTCGCCGGCAAACCATTTCTCCTCTACGTCCGTGCCATGGATCATTCCCTCGGCGCTTTACTAGCTCAAAACAGCGATGCAGGCTACGAGCAAGCAATCTACTACCTCAGTCGAACACTCATCGGGGCCGAACACCGTACAACCCCGTTGAAAAGGAGTGCTTGGCTTTGGTGTTTGCCATTCAGAAGACTCGTCATTACGTCTCGGGCCAGACAATTCACGTCATCTCCCGAGTCAATCCACTCAGAGTTCTCATGACGAAGCCAGGGTCATTAAACTCCCGGCTGGCTACATGGGCGATCCTACTAACGCCATACAACATGGTGTTTGTCCCGCAGAAGGCGGTCAAGGGTCAGGCTCTGGCTGACTTTTTAGCTGCACACCCCATCCCAGAATCTTTAAAACTCTATGAAGACATCCCGGATGAAGTCCAAGAATCAAACGTCACTGAAGGAAGCCCCGTTTGGCGGATGTTCTTCGATGGCGCTTCAAGAACGGACCCAACGGCCAAATCATCGCAGGAGTGGGGGTAGTCTTGGTCTCCCCCGATCAGCTGGTCATCCAGCGCGCATACTCTCTTTCGAAGCCGTGCTCCAATAATGTTGCTGAGTACAACGCACTCGTCATGGGACTCCAGCTAGCACAACAGCTGGGGGTAGATCATCTGGAAGCCTACGGCGACTCGAAACTCGTCGTAAACCAGATTCGGGGGCAATACGAGGTTCGCCATGAAGATTTGATCCCTTACCATGAAGTTGCATTGAACATCATTTCAACCTTCACTGGGTTCTTCATCGAACATGTACCCCGTCTACAAAACTTGGAGGCTGACGCTCTGGCTGGCCTCGCAGCCTCATTGGCCGCGCCTCTTGGGACTCAACACTATGTCACGGTAACTGGCCGAGACTTGATTTGTCCCAGAAACAACCTATGTTTGCAAATGGCTCACGCCGTGCCGACAAACACCGATGTTAATGTCCGAGACTGGAGATTCTCGTTCATCGACTTCGCCGTCTACGAAATCCTTCCGGAAGACCCGAAGGAAGCCGTCTCAGTCAGGAGACGCTCTCTTCGATTCTACTACGATACAGCCACTAAAACGCTGTACCGACGCTCCTTCGACGGGCTTCTCCTTTGATGCCTGTCTGACGAAGAAGCGGCCGAAGCTCTTCGAGAAGCTCATGACGGAACTTGCGGAGCTCACCAACCAGGTCCTAAGTTGCAAGATCGACTGCGACGTATGGGCTACTACTGGCCAACCATGGCCGCCGACGCAGTGGAATATGCTAAGAAGTGCCATGTATGCCAACTTCATGCAGACTTCATACATACACCGTCTGAACCTCTACATCCTACAGTCGCCTCCTGGCCATTCGAAGCCTGGGGCATGGACATTGTAGGACCAATCACCCCTCCTTCATCAAGAGGACATCGTTTTATCCTGGCCATCACCGATTACTTCTCCAAATGGGCGGAAGCAGTCCCACTAGCGGAAGTAAAAAGCTCCAGGGTGGTCAGCTTTATCAAACACCATGTCATTTACCGTTTCGGAGTACCCAGACGAATCATTCATGACAATGGTCCCCAGTTCATCAGCCACATTTTCAGCAGGTTCTGTGACAAGAATCGCATTCAAAACGTGGCCTCAACCGCCTACAATCCGGCAGCAAACGGATTGGCCGAGGCGTTCAACAAAACTATCGTCAGGCTGCTCAAAAAGGTCGTGTCATCCAACAAACACGACTGGGATGAAAAGCTCGGCGAATATCTTTGGGCCTACCGCACAACGGTACAGACCCCAACAGGCAACACACCATTCTTCCTGGTCTACGGGAGCGAAACGGTACTGCCTCTCGAGATCCAGATCCCCTCACTCCGAGTAGCGATCACAAACAAACTCACAGAAGAAGATAATCAACGTCGTCGTCTGCGGGAACTGGAGGCACTTGACGAAAAGCGTCTCCTAGCTCAACAACACATCGAACTTTACCAAGCCCGTATATCACAGGCTTTCAACAAGAAGGTCAAGCAAAGAACTTTCCAAGTTGGCGACCTGGTTTTAGCAGTCAGAAGGCCAATGGTGTTAACTCACAAGACACCAGGGAAGTTCGAGCCCAAATGGGAAGGACCCTTCATCATTGAGACGGTATACTCAAACGGTGCTTACCGCCTCGCCAAACCCAATGGGGACTTGTTCATGATGCCCATCAACGGCAAGTTCCTAAAGAAGTACTATTCTTGACGTCCTCCAAGACATGTATTTCCCCAAACAACCTCTTTTCACAAAATCAAACGCTTTCGGAACCCAGCTGTTCCGTGGCATCCTTCCGTAGAAAGATAACCACGTCCACATTACCTCTGAGTTGTCTCTCTACATCCTACAAAGCGGAACCTTACATTTCGCGAGCTTACTCTATCCTTCATGTTTACCACGTCCACATTACCTCTGAGTAAACATCCCGTACAAACAACTCCTGTGTTGTCGTACATTGATCGCAGAACTTCCACGTCCACATTACCTCTGAGTTGTTCAGCGTATCCCCCAGGATCATTCCTACCACGTCCATAAATACCTCTGAGTAGGAAAATTCTATCATTTGAACCTAATGATTGCCATGTCCACATTACCTCTGAGCAAACATGTTGGTTCCTTCAAACTTATTATCTGTACCTAAAAACCAAGGTGCGCAAAAGATAATAGGTCCACATAAATCATCAAGTTCATGAGATCAAAAATGAACACATCACAAAAAAAAGATAGTGTATTTCTTTATTTTTCAAAAAAGGGAGTACAGAAATACGCTATTTCCCCAGCAAGAGTTGTAAAAACACATAAAAAGAAGAGAAACTACAGTCCCCGATCCTCTCCAGGGTGGGATGACAGCTCTCTGACTCGACGTCTCAGGTCGGCAGTGCGAGTTTCCACAGTCGCCTGGACTCGGAGCTCGGCTTCTTGACGCATTAATCCGACAGCCTCAGCGGAAGTTTTACTCTCATACTTCTCATCAAGCTGTCGTCGCTGCTGAGCCAAAGCAAGGGTCCGATGAGTAAGAGTCGCTTCCTCCTGCTTGAATGCCACGTGTTCAGCCAGGACACGATCAGCTTCTAGTTGAAGTTGGGCCCGCTGGTCTTCAAGACGGCGCATCTGAGCATCAACCTCTGCGATGTTAGCATCCACCGCAGCCCGCTTCTCCGTCGTCTTCTTCATAGATTGAGACAACTGCTCCGCCGCAGCCTCAGTCCCAGCCACTTCACGCTCCCAACTGCTCACATCGGCTCGATGGGAAGCCTCGATTTCAGCAATCAACTTCCCTATCTCTGCATCTATCAAGACAGAGAGGTCATTTCGTTGGATGTGCTGCAGTTCCGTGAGCCGCTCGTCCAGCTCAATCACCGAAACCTCCAGAATTTCGGCCATATGGTCATGGCCTTGGTGAACGCGGATCAGCTCGATACAAGGCATTGCCAAAGCTTTTGCTGTCGCAAAGCTCCCCTTGGCATCCATCACTGCAGATACACCTTTCTCCAGCATTTTGTACACTCCCTCGACGAGGAACTTCACATACTCGTCGGCATCCGCCAGCACCTGCGGCGTCATAGCAGGAGTTGGGGGAGCTACTACAGTTTGCGGACCGGAGGAAGATCCGCCAACCTCGATCTGAGAGGTTTTAACCTCGGAAACAATAGGCTCTTCATCAACAGGGGCCAGACTGCTAGCCCGAGGAGCCGAAGGAACAGAAGGAGCCGGCACATGCGTCGTGATAGTACCCCAAGTGGAAGGAGCAACAGAGGGTTCCACACCCTTACCCTTCTCAAGCCCGGAGAAATCACCGACGTCAACGGCCACCTCTTCTACCCTCGACGTTCTATCAGCATCAGCTACCTCCCCCGGCAAAACGGGGAGATCAACATTTATCTCCTGGCCAGCCCCAGGAGACAAGACCGACAGAAGGGTCTCATTCTTCTCAAGTCCCTCTACAGGGACAGAATCTGTCGCTACCGCCTGATCGGTAGCCATCTCTATGTCCATGGTTGAAGCCAAGGAAGGATTTGGCAATGATTCAGCCGACCTCCCTTCATCATGACAAGGAGGGGAATCAACCCTCTCCTCTATCCTCACTGCTTCTGCTGCCCCCGCAACAGACTCCTGCAGCTCCGAAGCGATGTCATCGGAAGATGATGAACTCCATTCCTCTTCATCACCAGGAAGCTGCGCACTTGCTAAACCTTCGATATGTGAAGCCTCCGCTGTGGCCTTCGTCACCTCGGAAGCTGCTGCACCCTCAGGTTCCCTCCTGATATAACCCGGGGATACCGGAACCTCCACGATGACAGTATCCTCCGGATCTTCCTCCATGAGAGACATCATTGACGGCGGGATACGCACTCCAGACGAGCTCGCCATCTCTTCTCGCCTACTCCCACCCGACTTTGGGGTACGAGGTTTTCTTTTTAGCGGCTCCTACAAAAGAAGATGGGGCCTCGTAAGTGGCGGAACCAAAATCAGATTTAGTAGGATGTCCTTACCTCTTCGGACGCCGAATCCGATGACACCGTCGGTAACGATGCCTTCTTCTGCTTCTTCGACACAAGAGATTCAGCCCCTGTATCTGCACATCGTTTCGATCGATCGCCCGAGGGTTCTGCTTGTGATGCGGAGGGGGCACTCCGTTGACCCACCCCTGACGGACGATGCGGCCGGGCCTTCACTGGCGTATCCCCAGTAGCTGCTAACTGGGTGCCTGCGATAAGGCTGGTCTCCCTGTCATATCCGGAGGGCGGGGCAGCCATAACACAGTAAAATTTGGCGGCCGAGTAAAGAATGGGCGGCCGCGGATCGGGGACGGGCAACGTAAAACGAGCTCCGGTACATCCGGCATTATAGTAATGCCAAGCTTGTGCACCATCCAACAAACTTCCAACATACCCCAGGGTAATACTGGGGTTATCCAACATCATCTGAGCATAACCAAATTGCCGCGCAAAGTGGCTCGGCAAGTACGGTTCCAGGTAGCACTGATTCCTGTTCCGGTACACCAGATGGGACGGCCGGATACTTTGCAACCAGCGGACTCCCCATTGAGGCAGAGTGGTGGTACCTTCGCCCAGGTCCCTTAAATCCTCGTTGGCCTCAAAACCCAAATAGATGGGACCAACTTTGGTGATCTCCCAACCCTGAAGACGGGATAAAACCTTTCTACAAACCGGGACACCAGTATGCGACCAGCTCCTCCGATGGAAACGACGAAGGAATGCATCTCCAGCCTTATAATCTCCTTCCGAGCCTGGGCTCATCATACTGGGATGATGCAGAATCAGCCATCCCATCAAATAGTGAAACGGCAGTTCGGCGCGCGGGAAGTTATTTTTTCTGCCTCTATCATGAATCACATTTCCAGCAAACTCTCGCAAACCTCGCTGCAGGTTACATACCATTGCGGGGAGGAGAGCCAAGCGCCGGCCGAAGACCAATTTTACGGCTGGCAGGATTAAGTTTCGAGTCACCCTCTCGACGGCACCGGATCCACCTGCGAACACGCAATCCCGGAGCCATATCATCAGATAGGCGACCAAAACCGCCTTGGATGACATTGGATAAGCAAGGTGCCAGAAGCAGCTGTAGGAGCGTGCATCTGACTGCTGGTCTTCATTTCCTCGGGGATTCTTCTCCCCTAACGTGCTCATTTCGGACAGCACCTCGCTACGAGAGAGCGCCGGCGGAGTAGAAAACTTCGAAGAATCCTCTTTGTCTTGTCTAAAGACATAATCTCTCCAAGCGGTCACATGGGGCTGCGACCCGCTTTTATCCCTTCTCTGCACATAGTAATGATGACTCGCCACTTCCTTGAAGACGGCCGTCATCTCATCAGCTCTGTCCCCCAGGACCTGAAGTTCCTCATTGGTTGGAAAGTACTCTTCATAGGGCTCTGACCCCCAAGGGAGTTTAGACACCTCATACATCTCATGAAGTACGAGCCCTAACTCCCCTACCGGAGTAAAGAAGGTCCCGGTATGGATATCAAACATCTCCAGGAGTGCGAGGAACATGTGCCTATTAAGGTCAACACCCGCCTGGGTAGCACGGATCGCGGTAGTCAACCCGATCTCTCGGAGCTCAGTCCGAAATCGCGACGAGATCCAGAGCGTCAGTTTATCCCATTTGGAGACGTAATGGCACCAACCCTCCATCCGAAACTCTCCTGTCGGGTAGGAGCGTTCCATCAAAAACATACGATGTGTAAAAGTCGAAGCACTATAAGCAAGCGTATCAATGGGTACATCACTGTAGAGGCTCCCAGGACGTAAAGTCCGCCAAGTATAAGAAGACCCAGACCGTACAACGGTCAAAGCATCCCTTTGGTCGGAAGTAGAATCAATTTGGATGACACCAGTCACCGCTCCCCCCTGAGAAGGGGTAAGCTCCCAAGACATCCTCCTCTGGGAAACAAGGCGACAGAAGGACGTCAAAGGCCACTGACGTTCAAGTTGCTTAACAGTCATATGCACTCCATTCGCAGTAAAGAACCAGTCCTCCTTGACCTTCAGCACTGACGAGTCAGTAGAAGTGAGACGGTCTCCAAACAGGAACTCAGGCTTCAGGAAGGTCACTTTATCAGATGTGGAAGATTTAATGACTCCACGCTCCATCATCCATTTGAGGAACCAATACTGCTGTTCACGGATTAGGGTCATTCTCTCAGGAGGCTGATCCAGCATAAGAGCATCTTGAGCAGGGTTTATCACTTCCTCGTTATGCTCTACTCCCATTTGGTTGAAGGCAGCCTCCAAGAAAACTTCACTCAAAAGCGGGATTGCCATCGACACTAGCAAAAGATCAGAAAAAGTCAGAAGAGAACACACAATGTGTCTAAAGAAGAAAACTGCGACACATCATCAGGGATTGAACCCATGCGCATGGCCTCGGCGCATCATCAGGGTTTGAACCCATGCGCGTCAGCAGTATAGCCTCGGCGCATCACCAGGGTTTAAACCCATGCGCGTCGGCGGGCAAAGACCGCGGCACATCATTAAAGACTCAAGGCCTATGTGCGTTGGCGTACGGACAATGAGACTTACCAACCACCTCCGGCCGAACTTCGACAGGCCGACGGGGAACGACAGCCGCCGCAACTTCCGCGGACTCCTTCGCTTTCTCCTTCCCCTTGCCGGCAGCACCGCGAGGAGTCTTGGGAGCCATTCTCTCGAGGAAGGAGAAGTTAGGGTTTTGAAGAAGAAACTCTAAAGAAGCAGAGGCACAGAGAAGAAGAACCCTTTCTCTCTCCAACTCTTACCTATTTATAGGGCTTGGTCGCACGCGTGAACAGATGATGTGTGATCTCAGCCGTCGCCTCGGGTTCTGTGCAAGGATAGCAGCAAATAAAACCAAAAGATCATCATTAATCTTTTTGGTTACCGAGGCACCATCATCATTAACTGAGAAGAGCATGCGCCCGAACAGGCATGCGCCCAGAAATCATGCGCCCTGACCTCCATGCTTCTTATTCAAAGTATTCCAAAACTTATTCAAAAGTTTTGAAAACTTTGAAGGGGGTCTTGTAGAAGCATGGAATTTCACAACCAGAAAGCCCATGCGCCAGACACTACATGCGCTAGAACTCAGACGAAGAACTTCACAGCAAGATCAATAAAGATAGACATTATATACAGAAGTCTATTACATGTCTAAGAAAAGGTTGTACAAAGGAGAATTTCTACAAAGAAAAGATCCTAAGTCTACAGCCAGCGGCTACCATGCATCTCCAGATAAGCGCAGCAGCCACCATGTCCCATCAGTCAGGCGCAGCAGACATCATGCGCCTCCAACCAGGCGCATCCCACCATATCTTCAGCAGCTCAGTTATGTGCATCCAGCTCAGTTATGTGCATCCCTTCAGCAGCTCAGTTATGTACAACTCTTCCAACCAGGCTCACCTGGCCGAGCAGAGCCCAGTTATGTGCCGCTCTTCCAGCCAGGCTCGCCTGATAAGTGCTTCGCCAAGCAAAGCATTTAACCCTCTGGCTGGAACCAAGGGAGAGAAGAGCACCGCAAATGCTGTGGCCAGGGGAGGCTTCGAAAGAGCCTCCAAAGGCGAAGGAAGACCGTGATCGAAACCACGGCTAAAGGAGCAGCTTTCAACACAACCAAAGTGGGCAAACCCCACTTTGAAGGAAGATAGAGCCTAGCACCGCCATTCCGATCTACGGCTCTTCCGGAATAACGGAGACAAGGCCCGAGCATCCCTATCTTTGGATGCAACAGGCACCTTCCGCCTGCCTCGGAAGCCCTCGACTCCGTCTTTTGGATGTAACAGTCACCTTCAAGTGCATCGAAGACAACACAGCGTCTCATCTTCACCCTCGGGAGCACTTCGTCAACAGAATGCACCCGCATGTTCAAGTTCATGTTGGAAGTACGTGAGGGAATGAGAAGCAAATCTTCTCTCCATGCCACTATTTATAGGCCGGGCAGATCAAACCCACGCGCCAAGTGGATGGCCCTCCGAATTCCGTGCAATGAATTTACATTAAATGGATGAACCGGACGCCTCGAATTCAGCCAAACGGCTATTTATAGCACTCGAAGAGCGAGACAGCCGCATCATTAAAAGACATGTCCGATGCGCCAGCTAGACAGCGCATCACACGGACGCGCCCTTTGGCATCAGGCACATCACACAGACGTGCCCTACAGTACTCGGCGCATTACAGAGGGTGCGCCCCCACACATCTCCATACCGAGTGGAACGTCAACCGACGCGCCCACTCAGCTGCCCATCGAACGTCACCAACATTAAATGCTGAACTGACAGAGTTGGCAGCACGCCTCCCAAAGTCTGAACAGTTGACAGCTTTTTCAGAAAACGAAGCGTCGACAACGTCAGCATCATCATGACTTTATTTCGACGGCTACTGCCACGTGGCCACTCAACCAACCGCATGCGCCTCTACGGCCATGCGTCCAAATCAGCATGCGCCTCAAAAGCCATGCGCCTCAGACTGCTCTCTGATCCCGAAAGACAGAAGGAAAGTCGCATGCATGCGCCTCAAAAGCCATGCGCCCCAAATGGTTTGTAACTCCTAAAGGTTATGAGCCGCAGCCTCCTCCTGCGCCCAATCCAAGGTGCAGCCCACCAGATCACTACTCTCCACCAAATCCGAGATCTTCAAACCATGAGTCGACGACACGTGTCCTTTGACTCAACTCATCCAAGATTTCAGCAACGAAAAGATCTTCTCTCTGCTACGTGCCGGCTCACAACAGCAGTATGAAGAGTTCTCCCCCTCGATCAGGGCGCAGCATTCGTGCGCCTCCATCAGCAACCTCCACGTGGCGTCCCCACACCGGCGCATCCTACATGCGCGCATGAGCAGCCAGCCTGCAAAACTATAAATAGAAGGATCATCTCCTTCACACACACACAGAGACTCACAACACAGAGAGAATCCACAACAGAGAATCACCGGAGAGGCAGTTCTAGACACTCAACGTCTTCCTCCTCTCAGCAAGCTCCAGCACCCAGAGCAATCAACACCTTCAGAGAACCGATAACCGTCGTCAGCCGGTCAACGGAGTCAACGCATTACCACTCGCTCCATTGGCACTAAGGACCCAGCTTAAACAAAAGTGTACTCCTAGGACTACATCTAAGTCCTATATTGTATCACTGTTCTGTTTGTATTAAAATTTCAATCAAAACAATTTTAATGGCAAACAGGGTTGACCCAGCTGGTTTTGTGTGGCCAGATTTCGGAGCAGCTCCCGAGGATCTACCAAGCTTCCAGCCCAATGGTGAACACTAGACAAAATCCGGGCCAAGAGTGGGTTTCTATTTTGTTTCGTTCACTCTATTGTAAAAATTATTCTTTTGAGACGTTTAGCCGACGAGCACCTGTTAGCTCGAGCATTTTTTTACTTACTGTGCTGCCTACGGGCTGTAAACATGATTGACAAATCCTAGGGTTGATCATGTATGACTAAACTCTTGCTAGTCCTAACATTTTGTAACGACTAGCTTCATGATCAGCTGAATATATAATATTTGGGACGCCTTATTATTGTATATATATATACATACTGGAATATATATATATATATATATATATATATATATATATATATATATATATATATATATATATATATAAACTGACATTAGTGTATTTAATATACACTAATGTCAGTTTCCAATAACTTAACTTTGGATATATATATATATTACTGATATCTTAGTGTCACTATTCTCTCAGTCCCAACTCATATATGATCTATGCATGCAATCTCACATCGGTAGCTAGCTCATTGAGATTGGTGCATCTCGCTAATTATATAGGTATGCAAGGGAATTAAGGTGATATATGCAGTGACGGATCCAGAAATTATAAGCTAGAATGGACTACCATAAATTTAGGTGAACAGTAGACTAGAAATAGGCTTAACCCATATAAAAAAATCAAAACAAAATTCTATAGAAAAAATAAAGTTAAAAAATAAAAGTCGGGATGGGCTCCAGCCCACCTCAACCTATGCTTGCATCCGCCCCCGGATAGATGGATACTCTAGCTCCATTGAAGGCCAGGCCTGGCACGCAGCTAAAATTAAGATATCCATAAATTCAACGTGCAGTATCTTAGATGGCTTGAACGAGCGGAACTCCATGTATTTGAGCAGCAGGGTCGGCCCTGGGGCCGTGCCAATAGTGCGGCCGCACAGGGCCTCCAATTTTTTGGGGCCTCAAAAAAATATTAGGGTTAGTTTTACAATTTTGTATTTCAAGTAATTCCATTTCTTCCTCAATTCCTATTCTACAATCCCTCCAAGACCTCCAATTCTTGGATCCCTATTCCTTACTGACTCTAAGATTCATATTTATAATCATACAAAAAAATTAGGATTTCTTAATGATATTGCTCTAACCGGTGTGTTAATTGCTATTTTGTTTCTAAAGATCCATCAATTGTTAGATGAATTTATTTTCTACAATAATGATCAATTTTTTTATATATATAATTTAAGAATTTGGATGTGCATGCTTAGTATTTATTTAAGAAATAATGATCTCGAAGACTGGAGCTCTTGGTCTTGCATCAGGTCCATAGCCGGTCCTATGATTTATGGGACCTATGACAAAATCTAAAATTTGCGCCATTTTTCTCACATAAATAATTTTTTTCAACATTTTTAGAAGCAAAATCATCAATTAAGCTATCATAATCATTAATCAAGTTATCATATTTTTTTCGATTAGAGCGTTGGCTTTTTTGTTTCTTCTAGATTGGGTCTTTGTTTTTTTTTTTTTTTTGATATACCTAGTCTATTGTAAAATTACGGATCTTCCAAAATTGGGGGCCTATGATGGTCGTCCACCTCGTCCGTGCCCTGGGCTGGCCCTTCTCAGGTCGCGGAGGCTCTAAATTGTGTAATTACATATTACTTCTCATTTGGGTCTTGATCGTTATTCATTTTATTATATGTTTTTATCAACAGAAAATTTTGGGACCAAATTTAGATAATTTAACTGTCAGTACGTCTTATATCTAAAACATCTTTATTATACTATGTAATATACTTGAATATAGATAATTTGAGCTTTAGTTATTTTGTTTAATAACTACCTATATATTCAGTTATAATATACAATCAAGAGCATCTCAGATATTTTGATAAAGACATATAATAATATATTTAAAAAATATGAATAAATAAATTTAGGGCCACATTTTGAAATTCGCACAGGGCCTTCAATTATAAAGGACCGGCCCTGTTGAGCAGCTTTATATATATATATATATATATATATATATATATATATATATATATATATATATAGAAATGCCTGACGTACTACCCGTAATATAACGAACTTGTAAAATGGATCTGTTTATCATAAAGAGATTCGTTGTTCCTGATCCTGCTTCACCTTAATTGTTATTTCAAGAAAAAAAAGATCACAATAAACTTTTGGTAAAAGTTATGTCTTGGTCCGAGTGGGAATAGCATTTCTCTTCTGCATGTTGATGGAGTTTTGAAAAATCCAACCATCTCAGAGATAGATGTAGAGGTAAAAATTTGTCGAGCGAACCGCACTACTCCGTATACATCAGCAAGGGTCCATTGATGAAAAGGGGCCGGAAAAAGTTTGAACTCAATTACTACTCGGAACGTACGACCATATCTTAATCTCCAGTTGTTGTCAGTTGGAGTTCAATATTGATGGTCTGAAGTCACAACACTATGCTAGATCTGTGCTAGAATGAAAATCGAGTCACTTGGTAATTGTAGAGCAAATTTACTTTATTGTTCTTCATATTTTTGTCTTATTGTGTTATTATACGTACATAGGATAGATTTTTTTTTTAATAAATGGGTATTGTGTTTGTGATCAACTTTTGGGCGTGTTGTTGACAATTCAAGTTGCTATTTCAATTCCACATGGGATATTTTTCTTTCCAGATCGAGCTAGCCTGCTATATGTAGGATTGTCACGCCTTCCATTATATATGTAGTCAACTTATAGCTGGCCCATGGCCATGTAACACTTACACGGGCTGCATATAGAAAAACAAACCAGCTAGCGCTTAATAATCAGTTAAAGGTCGGTTAATTTAGCAAACGGGTCGGGTTCAAAGCTAAACCTGTTAACTGCCTGTTATTTGTAGTATTTGTTTCAGAGTATTCCACCATCTTCTAGAAAATTCCGGAAGCTTTCAGCATAACCCCGAGCTATAGAGTTATGCAAATCCAGTCTCTATGGAGCGCAAACTTTTAGACATGGTAGTTGGCTCTGGAATTCTTGCTCTTCCCCATATCAGGTAAGTACATTCACCTCCTCTCCTCTCCTCTCCTCTCCTCTCTACTACTAATGGAATATATATATTTTTTGGTTGTAAATTTTGTATTTTCATGTACGATCCACATTATTCATGGTTTCGTGCCTGCCTGCCTGCCTGCCTAGTACAATATTGTGCCGGATATTCCCCGAAGCTCTTATAATAGCCTAAATAAATGTCTGTGGAAGAAAGAGGAATAAAGAGTTGGATAAGTGATCTCTCTGAGGTGAGAACAACTATGGCACAGGACACTACTGGGGCTGCCACCACCGACCTATTCATTCTTGGCCTAGAGGAGCTTCTCTCACATCATCAATCTCCCTGATCATCTTTACATTACCCTCATATTGCCACTTCTCACAAGGACACAGTAGTAGACATAGTACTGTTCGAAATAAAAGAAGATGAATTGCTCCTTTATTCCTCTTGTTCTGCTTCTTCCGTATTGTTTACATAGAACAACATGCCTACAGGTTTGCTTCTGGCCCTTCCTTTCTTTTGGCTGCAATGGCAACAACATCCAACTGGGAGGGACGAGATTCCGCAAGCGATTCCGCGATCATATTCTTATATGATCAAAAAAACGTGCCATTGCTGTCTCTGCTGGTTGGTTTGGAACTATATTAACCAGTAAATGCACGTACTTTACACGTATAATAAAGTATAATAAGAATATTATCTAATTAAAGTTAAATATCTCTTCTAACTCATGTCGTTAAGATGCAAGGTATTTTTCTTGTTTGGTTGAATTCGATTCTCTATGTTAACAAATTTTTACTTTTTTCAACAATTTTTTACATAATTTATTTTTTTTAAATAAAATAGACCGTGATATAATGACGGCTTAGACGGCTCACTTTTGAGCCGTTTTGAAGCACACATCCTTCCCTACCAACTGAATGACATTGACACTTTGAAGCACACATTCTTGTGAGGTAGCATCATTCATATTTGAATTGTATTCATTATTTGAAATCCGCAGGTAAAAAAAAAAAAAAAGATGCATCATTATAAATAATGTGCATAACAAATTATATTATGACATAAACAATAAGTAGTTACTTGTTGTCTTTTTGGTGTTTTCAGTTATAACTTACCATATGCTGATTGAAAATTTTAATGGGTGAATTTTTCTAGAGGTAGATGGAGTAACATGTTGCCAATGGTAGATACTTAGATCATTAATTGGAAATCTCCTGGGATTCTCTCAAACAACTTGCCAACCTCTCAAATGCTCCTCAGTTACATGGATTGTATCATATGTGGCAAAAAAATGCTTCACAATAGACATCCTATAACAAAAGTCATATCCAATGCAAATGTCTTGTTTAAGTTTTTTTTTTCCACATATGACGGTTCAATTTTAATTACATCCAATATTTTTATTATTTAATGTAAAATGCTGACATGCTTGTGAAGTTGAATGTCTAGCAATGGACATCTTTTTTCACATCGTCTTGTGAAATTATGGTCTGGTCAGCAAAAAAGTTGAGACTTGCATTAGATAGCACTTTTTTCAAAAAATGTGTATTTATCCTATGTGGCACCAATTTTTAAGACTACCAAATTAGCATTGGAGATGCTCTAAGTAGTCCACAAGATTTGGTATATTAACATTCAACCATGCTATGGTTAGTCGTCATGCAAATTCAGCTTCATACCAGGGAGTGCTGGAAGTAGATGTTGTCAGATAATGTAACAGAAGATAAACATAATCAAGAGGAAAATTGGTGGGAGAGAAACATGCTTACATTTCTGGATACTTCATGGCAGTACCTTTTTTTTTCATGGCAGTACTTGCATCCATGCTTATCTCAACAATTGTACTAGATGCATTTTCAGAAGAAACTGATGTTGCAGCAAGTAGTTAACAACAAGCATTCTTACAAGAACATTAGATGTTACTAACTGCAAGATCTAGATTTTACTTAAAGGCATTAAGCAGTAGGCATTAGTATCCACTCTCTCATCAATCTAATTGATGTAGGACACGAACAGTGTCATGGTATCCTACCGTATCTGTGTTCATGCAACATAGCTTAAAACAATGTTTAATTGAAGTACTAATTGATGTAGCAAACAAGTTCTCTGAAATAATATCTTTCATATGGATTAACTTCGTAACACTTTGATGAGATGTCAACTTTCAATATTGATGAACTGTGTAACACTTCAATGTTCAGGGTGGTTACTGCATGGCAATATTGTATGGAATTCTTCCACCTGTAATGGCTTGGGCGCTGCATCACTGCAGACCAGCTACAAGTAGTCGCAAGTGCAACAAAGAAATTGCTCCAGAGCGAGGGACATTCAAGGGACACTTTAATCTAATGTTAAGCCTATATTAATTGGTATAGGACTTGTTTCCAGTGAGATAGTAATTGACCAAGAGTTTCAGGATATCACCTCTTACACCTGCAGTTAGTTGTCCATAGTTCTTCTCTGTGGTTGTAAAACAACATATTACTTTAAGATGATTATATTCAAAAAGCTATCCGACAGGAATATTATAACTGCAATATATGTTTTGTGCTTATGAAGTGAACAAGTTGCAGGCCCGTATATCAATTTCATTGAGTTTTCCATGGAAATATTTTCTTCACAGTAATTGCACCAACTGCAGCTTCGAGGTACAACCTGAATGTGCTTACAGCTTTTGCTGCAATGAATTGAGATTCATGGAATTTGAATTCCAAGAAGACCAATTTTACTCTTTAAGTTGACATGACTTTAGGAATTGAACTAACCAAAAATGTCTTGAGATATGTGGAGGGAGTTTAGAAGAAACTCTACATTTGTCTTCTCATATTTAATGGAAATGTTAATACAATTACCTGGTATTAGAATTGGGAGGTAGAACAGAGGAAGATAATGTTTCAACCGGTATAGCATATTGGTAGACTTTCGATATCAGTCAAATCAATAACAGTGAGATACTGCCTAAATGTGTGCCACGCCTGTCTCCCAGGAAAATCCTGGACCAATACATCTTACACCACAGACTGTTGATACTTCATTAGTCCTATATTTATATTGTAGGGCTATATTGTATTACAAAATAATTAGCATTTATACTTTTTTTTAAATAGTGCATACAACATAATTAAATTATTACAGTGCTACTAAGTACTAATTTTGTTTAGGTATCATATAACAATGCTAAATTATCCTAGTGGCACCCTAACTATAGAGATTTGGCATTGTTAGCCCCTTAATTTTTCACTGCTCAATTTTGGCACCCCAACTTCATAAATTGCCCTTTTGAAGGGCCTTCCATCCAAATTAAGAGTTCATGGCGAAGAAGAAAACACTATTGTTATTCATTTAACTACAAAAACCAATACATCACCCAACAAGAAACACAACTATCGTGGATCCCAAAATTGACGAAAGATGTTTCAAAAAGAAAATTTATGAAGTTTATGTGACAAAATCGTGCAGTGAAAAGTGAATGTGCCAAAAACACCTCGACGTTATAGTTAGGGTGCCACTAGAATAATTTAGACCAAATAACAATTACTCATGTGTTTAATCTCTTCTTTTCGATTCAATATTAGCCAGCTGGCCCTGAATTAGTAACAGGTGGACCATGAATGCCAGCAAGGATTGCCGTGTGAATTGCATTCCAATCCATGCTGTCGTTCCAAAGAGTATTGTTAGTTGCATCAGTGGTCACTCTCATTTATTTGTGGTCCAACTATTGCACCTACTTTTACTTTTATTTTCTCATCAGATATTATTTTGGCAGCTTCAAGAGGATTATTACTGATTACACAAACCCTATTCCATTTCAATGATTGCAACTAGGTACTATTACTGATTATTACTCATAAATATTCACAGACTGGAAGAAAATTAATGGGCACATAAAAACAAATCCCAGAAATATCAACACAATCAAATCCACTTCTTTTTCATGAGATCAGATCTGCATCAAAAATAATAGGTAGCCAGATCATTGAACACACACACGACCCAGTTTCATTTCAGTAATTGCAATAACAATAAATCATCTAAATATTATTACTCACAAATAAACAAATTAATTAAACTAACTCGCATCACAAGAAGAAGAAGCAAAATCATCCACTTAACTAACAAAACGAGAAGCATTAATATCACTATCATTAATTAGTATTATCATCTATAAAGAATGAGAAGCAATGTATAGAAATTGATAATAGTAGCAACTAAACCGATCCAGATCTCAAATATTCCTTCTTCTTCTTCTTCTTCTTTTTTTCGGAGTTTATATTATTTATTTCATATCATCTCCATCATTCGATCGTTGTAGCCGTACCTAGCTCGCTGGAGATTCTCCTGGCGCTTCCTGTAGACGATGACCCCCAGGCTGACGAAAGCCACCGCAGCGATGATCCCGACCGCCAGTCCCACCTTCTTTCCCGCGCTCATCCCGCCGGAGCTCTTCTCCCCGCGGTCCGCGCTGTCGAAGTCGGCGGATTCGTGCACCACGCCTTTCGCCGCCGGGGAGGGAGAGGGGGAAGGAGATGGAGACGGGGAGGGGGAGTCTTCGCCTTCATCGAGCGGCGGCGCAGGAGGGGAGGCGGAAAATTCCGGTGACGGTGGGAGGGAGATGGACGGAGAAGGAGCTGCTGATGGGGATGGGGATGGGGACGGGGAGGTCTGGGAGGAGGCGAGGAAGGGAGAGGCGGAGAAGAGGAGGAAGAGGAGTAATGCAGATGGGATCAGCGCCGCCATTAATGGATGAAGATGGAGGAGATTGAGGAAGGAAACCCTAACCCTAGATCTGAGGGGAATATGGAGAGAGAGTGGAGGAGGAGATCTAGAAGGAAGAGAGTGAGGTCACCGTTCCGTTTTATAGATGAGACAGCTGTGAGAGAATTGGGGGTGGGGGGGGGGGGGGGGGGGGGGGGGGGGGGGGGATAGGATCACCGCCTTATATCGCGGGAAGTGGCCAGTTGAAAATTAGTTTTATCAACTGGATTTTTCTTTTCTTTTACAGAAAATTTGCAGATAGAACATTATATTTCAAAGAAAATGCGACGAGAGCATTGAACTTCATGTAATTACAAAAAAGTCCCAAAACGTTATATATATATTTTTTAAATCCCATGTACACACAATTGGGGGAGCATTTTCTTTAAAAGTCCCAAAACATTTTTTAAAAGAGCATTTTTCTTGTTTTGCATAGAAACGTCCTTTAAAATACCTTTTCATATCATCCATCCCCTCAAGCCCTCCCAGTAACAATCTGTCCTCCCTCTAACTATCATGCACTTCTCTTAATTCTTAATTAACATTTTATTTTCTTTTTTTAATCGAAAAAGTGTATAAAAACGTCCTTTAAATGGACGTTTTCGTTACATACGTCCTTAAAAAAATGTTTCTTTGACATATATTTTTTTTTTGGCACAGATAAGATGAGCACAACCGAACAGTTAAAGATTATTAATACGATGTTAGTATAAAAATGTCCTTTAAAAGCGTTTCTGACGCAAAGTTTGAGAACATCTTTTGAAATGACATTTTATGTCTCTCAATGTAATTTTGCAAACAACTATGCTCTTAGTATAATTTCTATCAATTTCATTGTTGTATATGCAATTTTATGTTTTTTTTTATTTTCTTATATCTATCTCTCTCTCTCTACATAACCCCCTCTATATTTGCATATTTTATAAATAACACAATAAGCCTCCTTTCCTCGTATTTTCTCTAAAATATTTAACCATTTAACCCCTCTACATGTACATATTTGACAAATAAATTTATGTTTTATGCTGGTTCCGTTGGTTATTTGGTTACCAAGGCTCCATTACTAGATGTCATGGACAAAGTTATAATGGGATCCACATAGACAAAGATATTAGTAAGGCAGATTCCAGTCATCCGAATCCAATCCACTTGTGAAGGTTTCAAACTCCGAGGGCTCGTTTGGATCAAGTTTTTGGATTTCTAGGAGTAGATTTTCAATTCCTTTCCCATGGGAAAGGAATTCCTTTCTGTTTGATTATGTTGGAAATAAGTAGTTCAAAATTTTAAAAAAATTTATTTCCATGTTTGGTTCACACATGGATAGAAATATTAATTTATTTAGTTTTACTTTAATACCCTTTCACTAATTTCATGATGATTCACATATTTGGGATAGGAGTTACAAATTTGAAAATAAAGAGAGGGTATAACCGTCCAAACAAAATAGTCAAACATCATTCCTAGAAAAGCAAATCTATTCCCAAGGGGGAGCTTGGGAATAGCTTTCCCACATCCATGGGAATAGCTTTCCCACATAACCCCCTCGTATTCCCTTCTCATTCCCAATCATAAACATACCAAACATGGGTAAGAAATTCAAATCACATTCCCAAGCCTCAAAAACTTGAACCAAATGCCCCCCAAAAGTGGTTGTCATGTCACCATGATGTCATCATGCTTTATAACCACATGATTACATGGATTGTACGGTTGAGATTAAATGGTACAGTAATGTTGCAATAAGCCTTGGTGCAATATCCCTCCTCTCTCTCTCTCTCTCTCTCTCTCTCTCTCTCTCTCTCTCTCTCTATATATATATATATATATATATATATATATATATATATATATATATATGCAAGTGACCTCTAGTCTAGTGGTTAAGAGAGATGCATGTGGCCCAAGTGGTCGGGAGTTCGAGCCCCGGTGGAGACGAGTTCGCCACAATTACCCATTGCTTCAATATATATATATATATATATATATACTAGTCATAACCCGTGCCCATAGGGCATGGTTCATTTAAGGTATTCCCCCTCAAAATCTTGGACCCCCAATTTTAAACGAACAATAATAATTTTGAGGCCCCCATCAAAATATTAAATCCCAACCATTGCTGGATGTGAATTTTCTTTGGATTTCCCATAAAACCCCACTCTCAATAATGCTCATCCACAACCATTATGAGGCCCACATCAAAATATTAAATCCCAACCATCAAAATATTAAATCCCCATCTTTGGATTCCCCATAAAATCTCACTCCCAATAATGCTCTTCCCCATAAAACCCCACTACCGTTGATTCACCAAGATTAAATCCCAACCACTCTTTATCTTGGCACAGTCAGCCCTAGGATTCAAAAACCTTTGTGTTTTGTATAATAGATATATACTAGTCATAACCCATGCCCATCGGGCACGGTTCATTTAAGGTTCATTTAAGGTATTCTTTCGGCTTAGTTTGGTTGGTTCCCAAAATTAACTTGGTTCAGACGTTACTTCCAAGTCATATTATATGTATTAACTTTTGTTTGGCCAATGAAGTCTTCTTGATATTGACTAATTGATTGTTTTGTTTCCTGCAGATAAAGAAACTGGAAGCTAAAGTCATAACATACACGGAACCCTTGTTAGCAATCAACTGAATAAAACTTGTATTATAAGCAAAAAATTTTATATCTTTTAGAAATGTATAATACTTGTATATTTTTAACAGGAATTTATGAAATAAAATTTTAAGAAGGGACCAATATTTTTTTAAAAGGAATCGACCGAAGGGCTGATGCAATCATAATAGCAAAATGTGATCGGCACAAAAATAAGTTAGATAAGACTTCGGACTTGGATAACTCAAATTCTACTTGGGACAACCTCCAGGCTCAATACGACCCCATAAGATCATGTCGATCACGGATGACCCTCCAGGATCAGGTTACAATAAGGCTCAAGAGACAACAAACTAATTCAGGACCGGACAATCTAATCCCGTGGGCTGGCTCTTACCAGAAAAATGTTCGAAAATAACATATTCTTTAGTTATTAAACTATGGGAGAGGTCAGAGAGGGAAGGGGGCGTTAAAAGCTATATATAGATTGTGCATAATTCGGATAAAATAAGAGTGTAATATTTGTAATTGGATAAGTTATTAGGAATGACGGAACGAAAGACCAGGAAGAAGAAGAAGAAGAAGAAGAAGAAAGAAGAAGAAGAAGAAGAATACACCAAAAATGCAGGTGGTGCACCAAACGTTCGAAAGAAGGATCTAACTTAAAGTTGGAGGTAAGGATCGAAAGAAAGGTAGAAATTTTCATACTTCTTCCTTTGTAATCTAAGAAACAACTAACAACTGAAGCATACCAAACTAATAGGCAAAATTCAACTCCGTCAACAACATATCTATATCATTATCATCTTAGAAAGCACAGACAATCAAAAATATATTAAATTTCATGTCGGACACGTATCAGATACGATAATACAGAGCTTCTAATTCTACGTCATATTCGTGTCCATCTGATCCTCCTCCTCCTCCATCTGGTGGTTAGTCATACATCTGATCCCCTCCTCCATCTATATATATACCAAAGTGCATTGTCTCGTAGCCTTGAAGGATTTGTTCTCCCAGATTAATTATCGTATTGTGCTCATCTCGCAATCTCAGAGACTCGGACGATGGAAGAGACATGTTGTCAGTCTAGTCGTTGCAGCAAACCTGTATGACCAAAACGCTTACAGTAGGCCTACAGGCTGAAGAGACAATAAGAAATTATCAAGATTCCTCTCAAATCAATATCAGAAGATTAGCAGGAAAAAGATTAGTTGTATTCACATACGTATAGCCAGATTCCATCCGAAAGAACCGTGCCCCCTCCTTCAATCATGCACACTCTCAAAAATATTTGGGATCATGACAGTTGTCGTGCCTTAATTCCAGTTGTAGAACACACCATTTGTATAGAAAATATTTACTGGAATATGAAACATTGTAGAACACACCATTTGAAAATATAACATTCATGAAACATAACATTCATGAACAAACAACTGGAATGCAGTAAAATATTTTCGATAGATGTTTTCAATATATGATTGTGTATCCAGAATCAGATTGAGTCACTGCAGTAACACACATTTGACTTGCTATATTAAAGGGCCATCAAAGTCTTAGCCCCCCTAATGTATCATTAAACTCAAAATATGATCAAACAACTGGAATCTATAATCCCATGTAGCATACATTTACCATGACTAAAAGTTTTACCTTAACCGAAAGCAAAGAAAATGTAAAAAAACCCAAGAGTTGGGGGAATTAAGGCACGACATGAGTTGTGATCATTCTAAATTTCCCCATCCGCTTCCAAAAGTGCTGATTCTCCTTTCCAAGCCCAATTTCCTAAGTTGATAGAAAATACATCAGTACCCCTTTTTGGTACATACTTTGTTGTAACATAAAGTAAAGCTACAAAGGTTTATACAACTCACTATTTTGGCCATGGTAATACTTCCGCAGAAAACATCTTATTCATCACATAATAAAGAGATCGAGTCTCAATCGGAATCCATAAAGAAGTGCCATTTGGATGAGCAACAACCTAAATACTTGAAAAACACAAAATTGTTAATGTGACTCACCATTTTTATTTGATAATATTGAAAATATAAAGTAAAAAACTTATTTACCATATTAAGTGGGAGCGTCGATGTTCGAGATTTGAGTACCCAATCACGCTCAGTGAGAAAAATCATCCAATGATGGCGATCAAGCCCCGTCACATTTGCATGTACCATTCTATTTTTAACTATCTGAAAATAATAATTATAAAATAGTTACTAATATAAGCACTCTTATTAAGAAAATGATCACCTCTAATGGCATGCATACCTTGTCACCCCAAAGTCTCGTATAAGGACGAAACTTGACAGATCTATTAATGTTTCGAAGTAAGTTAACCTATAATTAAAAAAACAATAAAAAACAAATGAGATCAAATATAGTATAGTATAAAGTACGTTTAGCAACTTACAATTTTACGCAGATAAGCATCATTTTTAGCATTCTTCTGCATAAAAAGTAAACCAATATTTTAGCAAACTAAAGTTAAAATTTCACTTAAAATTCACAACTGTTAAAAAAAAATTTATATTGCCATAAATAGTCAGGCTTGTCCACATCTTGTAGCCCTTCATTAAAATAATACAAATCATTAAGTTGAAACATGTATCAAGTATAACAAACTGCAAAATGTCAACTATTATAGGAATAAAATAAATAAAACTATGTTTACTTACATAAAATAGTCATCAATGAGATTCATAGCAAAATTTCTGGATAGACGATGTTTAATGTGTCATTTGAATTAGACTGCAAGAGAATACTAACACGATCGAAAGATGTGCACCTTGAAAGTGCCACATAAAGATGTCCATGGCTAAAAACTGGGTTACGCAAGTCAACTCCTACATACTTTACAGATTGCCCTTGAGATTTATTAATTGTCATTGCATAAGTTACACGAAATGGAAACTGCCGTCTTGTCATATGAAAAGGCAACTCTGAAGCTGATGGTGATAAAGATATTCTTGGAATAAATACAAAACTGCCAGCTTTATCACCATTCAAAATTTGAGCTTCAATCACACGGGAAGCACATCTGACAACCATCAAGCGAGTGTGTCACTCCCCGATCATGGAGTACGTATTTTAATACGTAAGCCGATAAATTGTATTTACCTTATATTTATACTATATTTATTATGCTGTATTTCTTCATGTATTTCCTAAAAATATTCGACAAAATATTATTTCCTAATTTATTTTCTGCATTTGGGCCTACAGTTTTGGCTCATTTGGGTAACCTATTCTTGGTTCACCAATGGTTCATCATGAACCCTTTGGTTCATCATGAACCCATGGGTCCAAGATCTATATATATAACTCATCTTCTTCTCTCTTCTCTCATTATTCCTCTCATTTATTTCCTCCACCAACCAAGGCAAGTGCCAACTTGCTCAAGAGATGGATTTATATTTTGTTAATGATTTCTTACAAAATTATTTGTCAAAACATGTTCTTCTCCTCAATCTATACTAGTTTAGAACTTGGAAATTTCCATTTTGAAGCTTTGATTTTTGTAAATCTAAGTTTTAATCATTTTTGGATTTTGCATGGTTTGATCTACTTTAGTTGGATTTTATGGGTTTTTGATGCTTCCATGTGGAAGAGCATTCAGTTTCACCCAAGTTGGAACCTTAGAAATCTGGATTTGGAGTTCGGATGGCCAAGTTATGATGCTTTGAAGCTTGGGTTCAGCCATGGTGTTCTTGCTGTTTGGAGAAGACAGTGAGCAGTGTGCTCCTGTTTGAGCACGCTTCCTGTTGGAAGCGTGTCTTTCCTTGAGCCTGCGTGACTTTTCACGCAGCTCTTCCCTTGAGTTTGCGTGACTTTTCACGCAGCTCTTTCCTTGAGCCTGCGTGACTTTTCACGCAGCTCTTTCCTTGAGCCTGCGTGACTTTTCACGCAGCTCTTTCCTTGAGCCTGCGTGACTTTTCACGCAGCTCTTTCCTTGAGCCTGCGTGACTTTTCACGCAGCTCTTCCCTTGAGTTTGCGTGACTTTTCACGCACGCTGCCTTGAGTGAGCCTGCGTGACTTTTCACGCACGCTGCCTTGAGTGAGCCTGCGTGACTTTTCACCCTTTGAGCGTGCGTGCTTTTGTGCGTACGCTTTTGATATTTTATCAGATATTATATGACCATTTTATATCCTTACGCCTTTTGTCCCGAGCATGATATGAGCACTAATGTGTCCCGGAGAACAAAGAGTTCCTACCTGATACATGTACCTGAATGTCCCAGTTCTTGTTCATGCTCGACAAATGACTCGTAACTCCACGTGGCGTATTTGCAATGATGTATTACACTAAGGAGGGTAGCACATGTTGACATACTGATTGACATGGATCCTCTTTGGGGTACTCGTACTAAAGTACGACTTTAAAAGGATAATCATGCAGGCCACAGCATGTGAGTCCAAGATTTCACCTAGGGTTAAACTAGGCAACTAAATATACTAGATGCATGGGGAGGGCAGAATCCCGAGATCGTGTTACACCACCCGCCTTGAGATATTGTCTTGACGCGCCGGCTGGTCTCCACAGATACTGTGTCATCTACAACGAGTGGATGACTGTATCCGATTAATTCCTGCTATATAATATATGTTTTGGCAAGGTGGCCTACGAGGGACCTGTGCTCAATAACACCTGTCTACGCGAACCCCTGGGTGGGCTAGCCTTGCTGAAAAGATACGATCTGAGGATTTTCTAATAACATGACGCGAGGATAACCTCGTCCCACTAGAAACTCGTAGACTTGATTGGCCGTGAAAATGACTTGCTTGTATCCTATTACCTTCCGTGAATAACAGAGGGAAGCGGACTGTCATGGTACGTGATCCAACCCATGTTCTTGTTTGATTGTTGGGTTGGTTATCGTACTATGATAGGCTGTGGACCGAAGTTATGAACGGAAGACATATTCTGGTTGTGAAGTGCTACTTCTATGAATGACTGAGGAACATGGTCTATCATGGTGCATGATCCAACCCATGTTCTTGTTTGATTGTTGGGTTGGTTATTGTGCTGCGATAGGCTATCGACCGAAGTCACGATCAGGAGATTTTATTGTTTATACCTTTTAACTTATGTGAATGTTATAGAGTACGACACGTCCCGACTCCATGCGGCACCTTTTGTCCTTGTTTGGTTGTAAGGGTGCCATATGGGTTTGAAGATGTTGCGCCACCCTATAATAGTAACATAAGTATTACTATTATCAATCATTCTATTAACTGGGTTTTTAATCTTAACTCTTGTGCCCCTTTGGCGGTACTTGCTATTCGGGGCTGACCCCGCTGGTTTTGTTTGGCCAGATCTCGTAGCAGAGCCAGAGGATACGATCTTCCTCCCTGACATCCATGGTGCATACTAGGAGCATGGCAGTTCGGGGACTCGAGTGGATTTCTTCTCCACCACTCCTGCTTATACTTTTGCGGCGTTTAGCCACCGGCACCTGTTAGCCGGTTTACTTGATATTTTGTGTCAGTACATCATTGTAATTAAACAGACTGCAGCTGTGTATAATTTTGTACTCCTGACTCTCTGAGATAGCTAAATTATAAAGCTAGTCTCTCATGACCATTTTGATGAAGCGTCGGGGACGCCTTACTGCTTTATCTTTAATGTTCATTTAATTGCTGATGTGGTTTGAGTGATTGAGACATAGAACTCTGTGGGACCATAGGAGACTTGATTGTAGCATGTACCCCCTAGTCTCTCGACAGCCACGATCGCCGTATGACGTTACGTACCTCATATGGAGTAGCTGGCCTAGTCCGTCTCCGTATTTCGGTACTGGGGCGTGACAGAGTGCCATTGCAGAGGCCATCTTTAGGTGCAATATTACGAATCAAAATAATTGGACAACCAACCTTAAGGTCAAGTTTAAACGGTGGTAGCCCAGGAGGATCCAAAGAGTTTATGTACTCGGCAGGATAACGATTTATAATTGCAGGATCAGTTTCTTCAGTTTCAGCCACTTTGTCTGCAGCTAAATACGTAATCTGTTCTCCAGGATATATTTGTAAAGCAACAGTATTTATTAAATTAACATCATCATTCCGTGTGGAAAAAATTATTCGTTCAGTCAGGTACGCCGGAGTCACCATGCCCTCAACATCTAGCTGTGGATAAATTCTTAGTACTAACTCTTTTAAATCATTACATCTGAATATATGGAAGGAAAGCTCTACGACTTCTGTAGGATTTGTGCCGACCTATTACATGAATAGAAATTACCTAAGTTAAAGGTCCATAATTCTAAAATGGTATAATTCTAAAATGGTGATAAAGATAATACTTATAAATACCTCCAAAATAAATTTTGCATAATTTGTATTTTCAATAGAAGAGTTAGCCCGCCGCATATTCTTATCCAATATCAAAACTTTAATAGAACACCACAATGCCGATCGTCTCAATGAGGCTCCAACAATTTCTTCGCGAACCCCCTTTGGTATGACTGGCAATATTTGTCGAAAATCTCCACCAAGAACAACCGTAATACCACCAAATGCTCTGTCGTTATCACAAATATCCCGCAACGTTCGATCTATTGACTCAACACAATGGCGATGTTGCATCGGAACTTCATCCCATATTATCAACTTTGCTTTTCTGAATAATTGTGCATGTATAGATTGCTTACTAAAATTACAAAGTGAATTATCACGCACGTCTAGCGGAATACGAAATGTTGAGTGTGCAGTGCGACCTCCAATAAGTAGCAGCGATGCAATACCAGAAGATGCGACAGTGATGACTATATTTTCAAGACTACGCAACTTTGTTGCTATTGCATTATATAAAAAAGTTTTTCCAGTACCGGCACCACCACTCAGAAAAAATGTAGTTCCTTTATTCTCGAAAATGGAAGAAGTAATTGCCGAATAAGCACTACGTTGTGCATGGTTTAGGCAATCCACATCCTTCTGTGCATCCACTTGTTTAGCTGCATTTATGAGTTCCTGATGTTCATGCAACAGTCTATTGCCAACAATTGCATTCCAATCTTGTGTAGGAAGTGGCATCGGCGGAAAGTCAGCTAGACACTTACCAGATTCCTGAAGCAATTCATTGATAAGGAATTAGCCATAATCTTCAATTTGACATTGAGTTGGAGTAGAAATGGCGAACAAAGTAGGAATTTTATGTTGAAGATCATCACAAATATGAACTGAGAATTGATTCCACAATGCAAGTGGATCGATCGGTGAACATTCGATTAGGACAATACAAAACAATCTTCTTAATTGATATCCCGTTTTCATAATTGAAGCCTCGTCAAGGCATTGTTTCCATTCTGAATCATCTTCAAGCAGACCTCTTGCAACACACGTTGCTTTGAATGTAGAGTATTCTACGTCATTGAATGTGCGTAAATATTTCCATGATGTTGGTCCTTTAACAACTGTAAGTAACAGTCGCAGATAGAAGCGCTCACCAGAGTTAGGAGATGCAAAATACATTCTGCCAATCGCATATCCCGATATTCTTGGAGTCCATACCTTTGTGGATCTATTCCACACAAACTTCTGGGAGAACTCCTGGTAAGTAAGATCATGTGCTGACTCATGTAAAGCACAACATGTAAAAAATTCAGTCAAAGTTGTCTTCTCATTATCAGCTCTAGCCCTTATTATAGCAGGATCTTCATCTGGATCAAAAGTAAAACGGTGTTGACCTGGTAAATGAAGGACCAGTCTTTGTACTGACGGAATCTCCTGATGTAAAGGATGCTCAAATATTCGCCAAGCTACCTCTGGCAGTCCAATATATCTTGCATCAAGGTATTGTTGGATCTCATCTACTGCCCCCAGTACTATTGTGGTTCGATCATGGCCTTTATAAATATATTTATGAATGTACTTGACACATCTTATTCCGGCACAGACTTCGACGTTAATATGACAGTTAAAGCGTAGGGAGAGATACATATTGTATGGAACAACATCTCGATTATCAACCTGATGCCCTCTTACAGTGTAGATTTGTCCGACATTACGACGACGATATATAGGATAGCCATCACGATCCATGGTTGTTGAATCTACGTAAATTTTCGGATATCTCTTAGTGCATTTACCATTCTCCATACATGACGCATTTGGGTTTCGAGCACCACATGGTCCATGCACCATACATTTTATAACGGTTTCAAATAATGCAGGACACTGAGTAGGATCGGAAAATTCAGCAGAAACAATCTTATCCACTTGATCACATGTGTGGATCTTATCTGGACCACAAAGAAAAAAAAGAGCATGCATATGTGGAAGCCCGCGTTTCTGAAATTCAATTGTAAAGACGTGTGCTACTTTCCTACCAAATATATTATTGACATCAATCTCCTTCATTAAAGCCTTTTTTTAACTCAAAAACACGTGCAACTAAATCAGGTCGATCGATAGCATTTTGATTGGGCAGCAGAGCTGAAATTATTTCAGGCCACTTTGGATTTGCGGTCATTGTAAGAAATATATCTGGATGCTTGTTATACCGTGTGATAGCCATCGAGTATTGAAAGATTTCAAACATGTGACGTGCACTACCAGTGAAAGATGATGGAAGTATCATGCGCTGTCCAATCTGATCGCCACTGACATATGCATCAATATCTGTAAGGCCCTGATATAGTTCTGAACGAAGTTTCTGCTGATTAAGTTTGATGTATGTCAAACGATTTTGCTCAGTTTGTGCCCAAGCATCAACTATGAACTCTTGAAACAACTTTCCTGCTCTCAAAATTGAAGAATACTCTGTATGTCTTTCAAATAGACGGTAGCAATAATACTCACATAATGTAAGGCGTCTATGTGAGAATTGTTTTAGCAAAGGATCCCATTGCTTCAAATCAGGTTCCCATCCAAGTTGACCATGTGGAAATAATAATACATAATGCAATGGCAGATATGCAGGATGAGCCTCGTTGATTTGCATTAGTTGATTATTTCCACGTAGATGTAAAACAATATCTCTCATACCAGAAGGTCGATGGCCATCCCCAGGTAAAATAATTGCAATTTCATCTACAGTTGGTAGATTATACCGTCGTATATCCTTGTTTGCACTATAGTGCAGATATACGGGGAGATCTTGACCAACTAAATCCCCTTGAGTTAAATAGTGTAAGCTTGCTGGTACAGATTGATGAATGGATTTACGTGTAATAAACAATCTTGAATAATCTGTAAGACATCTCTTCTCAAATGACGGTTTCTATTACTCCGTAGCTCTGTAGCAGCAGCCGGATCATAAATGTATAGTTGACAATAACTTGGATTTTGGTTGTGTTGTGGCAGAAGCGAGCCAGTTCGATGACGTAATTCCCCATGAATTGTAAATGATGTCGGACCTCTTCCAGCAATCAATCTTCGTTCAAGGGAAGCGCCAAGACTGGTAAATGCATTAGCCGCATTATACTCTCGAGTATATTGTCGAAATGATTTTGATTGCACACTATCACCATCATATAAATCTCGAAGTGTTGGAGGGGGTTCGATAAGTGCCCCTAGTTTTATTTTTCCTTGTAAACAGCAAGTTCCAAATCGATGTGTTGTTAAAGTTGAATTCGACAATTGTTCATCCAACCAATGTAAAGCTGAGCAATGAGAGCATGCGATATTCATTAATCCAAGATAATGTCGATCAGACTCCAGCTGTGTTGGTGGACCAACTCTATGTTGAACACGCCTGCATATTAATTGCGAGGCTGATCCATCTTCTTGTTCAACTCGAGAAGTTGACAAACCAGGTGTTACATGATGTGTTTCTTGATCTTGTTCTATCCGTCTACGTTGAGATGCGCCCTCATATTCTCGTTCAACTCGAGAAGTTGGTAAACCAGGTGTCACTGGAGAAGTGGACGGTGTAGGTGTTATCCGAGGTATATCAAGTATGCTAGTAGGAGTCATATACCGAGATATGGTTATTTGTTCACGTTCGCGTTCTTGCCTTCTAAACTGAGCTAAAGACCTATCCAAATGAAACCAAAACTGAAATATAATTAAATTAAAGTAGATTAGATTAGACCATATATACAATCAAGTGGATGATCACCTGATAGTTGGATTAACATCTTGTTCAGAAATCGTAACATTACGTGAGGTAGAGCCTTCATCATATTGAGCTACATTTCTCTGTGATTGTTCATATTCTCTCCTTTTGCATTGAGCTAATTGCCTTTTCGATATGTAACTATCAGCAGATGTCTAGAGTGTGTGTATATAAAGTTGGTTAATAATGATAAATGAAGTATAGAATTCATTGAAGTCTATTAACAAATTCCATACCGGTAGCATCTTTGTGCGACTCGAAAAAATCGATAGGCTCTTCAAGTAATACCAACGTCCAACTAAATTATTTAAAATAAATGTTAAAATTATGAGAAAAAATAATTCCACTGAAATGGAAATTCAAGACCTTGGAAAAAAAGTATGATGGGGATATTTGAGACCCTAGACCGATCATCCTAAAAAGCATTGAAAACTGATGAAGATATACAAAAGCAGAAATCGATTCGAGCACAGGTCGAAATCGATAAGAGAACAACGTTTTTGTCCTCAGGCCATCGTTTTCAAGTATCTGAGGAGGGAACAATGTCTTTCTTATGTGCGGGTTATGTGTGGATAGACACCAGAACTGCTATATTATTAAGAAAGGTAAAGAACTTTCATGCTATACTACTAAACCGCTAATGCATCAAACTGAAAGCGAAACGACCAAAAAAACGAAACGACCAAAACTGAAAGCGATGCATCAAACTAATGCATCAAACCGCTGAGAAACATAATGTGCAACTTTGTATCAAAAACAACATCAATGTATAACATTCTTAGAACCAAACTGAAAGCGAAACGACCAAAAAAACGACACACTTTGATCATTTCAGATTTAATATGATACCAAAAAAAATTAACAGAGTAAAATGCATCAAAAATTCCAAAGATCTGTCTACACGCTCCAAAGTTCAGTCCAAAGATCAAAATTTTCAATTGGGACATGGGAACATAGGCAATGGGGGCTGTTAGATTCAATAACTTGCATGATTCCTATAAATACTAATGGCCAGAAACCACACAGGGATACTGTTCCCTCCACTGTCCTTTACTAAATTCTGATCTATGCTCTATCCATCATAATTACACTTGCTAATTTTCTACTGTCAATGATCGCTCCAGAGAGCGTCCTTGCAACATTTCGAATGTCCATCTCTCTTCCTCTGTTCCATATCTTTTCAGCGATGGTTTCCCAACGGATTAAGATCAAGAGGAGAGACGAATAATCATGGACATGGGACTAAAGGCAAGGAGATGGAAACCTTTGAACCTATGTTTTCTTCACACGCAAAAAAGTTAGCCTTCTTTTTTCGAATCATTACTCGAAAACAAAAAAAAATCGTGACAATAAATAAACAAAGTGCTCGTTCTGTGTACATGTAAACTTGATAAAGAAGAAATTACAGCCTAATTTCTACTAAAAATCTCAAATTTTGACATAAAAAAGGAAGCCTGAGATACATTGAAGAAAAGAAACATGCGATGTGAGAATTCATCATCGTAGCTTCCTCCAAATCGGAGAAGAAACCCTAGAGGTTTCTACTTGGTGTCCCTGATAGATACCATATTGAACTCCATCTCCATGACATTAACACCAAAACTCCATGAGTTCTGCGATGTGAGAATTCATCATCGTAGCTTCCTCCAAATCGGAGAAGAAACCCTAGAGGTTTCTACTTGGTGTCCCTGATAGATACCATATTGAACTCCATCTCCATGACATTAACACCAAAACTCCATGAGTTCAGGAGTTGAGATGAAGAAGCCCAGGGGTTAAATAATCATACTATTCAAATAAGGATCGCTCTAAAGGAAAATAAAAAATTGGACTATCCAACAGATTATTATATTGATACTTTGATACAAATCATTCCTAGTACAATTATCCACCAAAAATCAAACTTTTCTAGGTTTACTCCAACCAAGACCCAGAAAGAATACCAGACAGAGTCAAAAGTTTGATCTTTTCTCAATACCCACCCCACCCATGGCCAGTAGCTTCCTTTTGGTCCAAATACAAAAGTTACCAAAGAAAACCAAAAGTTTGGTTCTTTCTTTTCTCAAAACCCACTAAAATTCACACGAAAATTATGGAAACCAGCAATAATCAGACCAAAAAGAACCAAAATTTGGTTCTTTTCTCTACAAAAGAACCAATTTTCTGTTGATCTAAACAAAAACCAATCAGAACCCATTTAAAAAAAGCTTGGAGTTTGGAGACAACTGCAACTGTATGTTTTCTACCTACCTATGATATGTTTTTGTTATTGCCAAGGTAATATGCTATAATGTTAATTTGGTCACAGCTTCACTTGCAGCAAGACGATAATAAAATTGTATATCCGACAACCATAGTTTACAGTAATGACCGAAACAGATACGATACGGCCCGTATCGATACCGACCGATACCAATATTAACAGATATTGACGGACCGACGTTGGGTATCTCTTCCTAGTCAATTCGATAGAGAAAATTGAACCAAAAATGACCAATCATTAAGGATGTAAAAGAATAATAAGGTTATAAAGAATGTAAAGGAAGATATTTATTTATGGCAGTCAGCAAAAGGTGACTCTTATTTTTTTTTCAATTTCAAAGCTACTACGAAACAACACATAATATACTTCAAATTATGCCTAAATATAAAAAAAAATCTAAAATTTTAATAATTATTTGCTTTTCGATACCAAAAATTTGAATATTCCGATCCGAAACTGCCGATTATGCTGGTCCGATACTCATAGGAAGGGTCCGATACCGATATTCTGAACCTTTGGCAATAGTGGAGTCTGTTCAAACTATGCATACAATGACAAACAGTAGCTTATCAGTCCCAACTCTTGATTGTCATGTCCAGACAGAGTCAAAAAAAACCTTGGAATACCAGACAGAGTCAAAAGTTTGATCTTTTCTCAATACCCACCCCACCCAATAGCTTCCTTTTGGTCCAAATACAAAAGTTACCAAAGAAAACCAAAAGTTTGGTTATTTCTTTTCTCAAAACCCACTAAAATTCACACGAAAATTATGGAAACCAGCAATAATCAGACCAAAAAGAACAAAAATTTGGTTCTTTTCTCTACAAAAGAACCAATTTTCTGTTGATCTAAACAAAAACCAATCAGAACCCATTTATAATTAACAGAGTGAAATGCATCAAAATTTCAAAGATCTGTCTACACGCTCCAAAGTTCAGTCCAAAGATCAAAAATTTTAATTGGGACATGGGAACATAGGCAATGGGGGCTGTTAGATTCAATAACTTGCATGATTCCTATAAATACTAATGGCCAGAAACCACACAGGTATACTGTTCCCTCCACTGTCCTTTACTAAATTCTGATCTATGCTCTATCCATCATAATTACACTTGCTAATTTTCTACTGTCAATGATCGCTCCAGAGAGCGTCCTTGCAACATTTCGAATGTCCATCTCTCTTCCTCTGTTCCATATCTTTTCAGCAATGGTTTCCCAACGGATTAAGATCAAGAGGAGAGACGAATAATCATGGACATGGGACTAAAGGCAAGGAGATGGAAACCTTTGAACCTATGTTTTCTTCACACGCAAAAAGTAGCCTTCTTTTTCGAATCATTACTCGAAAACAAAAAAAATCGTGACAATAAATAAACAAAGTGCTCGTTCTGTGTACATGTAAACTTGATAAAGAAGAAATTACAGCCTAATTTCTACTAAAAATCTCAAATTTCAACATAAAAAAAAGGAAGACAGAGATACATTGAAGAAAATAAACATGCAATGTGAGAATTCATCATCGTAGCTTCCTCCAAATCAGAGAAGAAACCCTAGATCTGAGATTGAGGAATTGAAAGGGAGAGAGGGACGGACCGGCGTAGCTGTTGGTGACGTCGACGGTTCCTTTGAAGGAAGAGCCGAGGAGCACGCCGATGACGCTGGAGCTCGTTCTTCTTGCGTGAGGGTTTAAGATGGGCATCCTGCGTAGAGGAGAGGAGAGGAAGCTGTGAGCGCGGGATCCCCAATGCGGGCAGGGTTACCAATTGGGCAGATGAGGCGGCAGAGAGGAGGCAGTGCGACGATTCCCCAGGAGAGGAAGCTGTTCGTTTGGTGAGGGGGGTGAATGGAAAAGTTCTGTGCGGAGGAGAAGTTCGTGGGAATGGAACTTTCTTTGGAGTCCGAGCTTTTTTTGTGCCTCCACGGTTCGTTTGTCCGTCGGTTTTCCTGGGCTATATTTAGTTTTTTTTTTGTTGCAATTATTTAGTTTTTTTTTAATGTTAATGTTAATTTGATTCTTTGGACCCCCAATTATGTATATGTTTTGTTTTAGTTTTATTATCATAATCTTGGACCCCCAATTTTAAATCCCAACCATCAAACTATTAAATCTCCATCTTTGGATTCCCCATAAAACTCCACTCCCAATAATGCTCTTCCCCATAAAACTCCACTCCCAATAATGCTCTTCCCCCATAAAACCCCACAACCGTTGATTCACCAAGATTAAATCCCAACCACTCTTTATCTTGGCACAGTCAGCCCTAAGATTCAAAAACCTTTGTGTTTTGTATAATATATATATATATATATATATATATATATATATATATATATATATATATATATTCTTTAGCAAATGACCTCTAGCCTAGTGGTTAAGAGAGATGCATGCGACCAGAGTGGTCAGGAGTTCGAATTCCAGTGGAAACGATTCCAGAAACAATTTACCTGGTTCCAAATATATATATATATACCAATCAGCTAGAAAATTTTCACATTTTTAAGTAATATTTCCTAAATGTATAATAAATTTAAAAGAATCTTATAACCTTATCATGTGTTTTTCTGTATTTGTTGGACTTTAAACCTTTAATGATACTTAATAACACGTGCATTGCACGCATGTAACAAAATGCATTGATAAAATAATTTTAATTATAATTTGTTATATATATCACTGCCTCGAACCACTCAATAAGAGAGAATGCCTCCTACCTTTAACACATGAGTTAGAGGTGTTAATTATAGTTAAATAATATTATGTTGTTAAATAATTAGTTACCATTTTTTATTTCTGGAAATTGCTGAGAAACCCAATTTCGGGGTGGGCTTTTATGAAATGCCCACCCGCTGGATAAGTTTTATGAAATACCCAGAATTAAGTATTTTCACGTTAAATATTCCAAGATTCCCTTTTAGATGCCACCCGCTAGAAACTGCTATTTTTATAATACCGAAACTACCCCTCCGCGCGAATTGGTCATCTATATGTATTTGAATTCAAAAAACTCATATCTGGATTGCGATTTTCGTCTTCTTCTTCTTCACGGGAAATCTGAATTCCATTGCTCTATATTCAGCAGAGATCGCAAAGATCGTTCGTAGTTCGGTGTGTTTTTCTTCAGTCGAACTCAGATCATCGCTCGTCATCATCATCACCATCATCATCATCTTCATCGTGGAGACATTTGAACTCAGATCTTCAATTGGAGAGAAGATCTTTCTTCTTCTTTTCCATAAGAATTATCATCGCTTTGAAAGAAGAACGAAACTTTATTCCTGAAAAAACTAAATTACGTTTTAACACTGGAAATGACCATTCTCCGTCTTAATTAGGACGGAGAATGGCATTCTCCGTCTTAATTAGGACGGAGAATGCCATTCTCCGTCCTAATTAACACGGAGAATGACATTCTCCGTTTCCGTCTTAATTAGGACCGAGAATGTCATTCTCCGTCTTAATTAGGACGGAGAATGGCATTCTCCGTTTTATTTAAGACGGAGAATGGCATTCTCCGTCCTAATTAACACGGAGAATGGCATTCTCCGTGTTTCTAACACAGAGAATGGTCATTCTCCTGCGTTTTTAACACTAGAATGACCATTCTCCGTGATAAATTACACGGAGAATGGCATTCTCCGTCCTAATTAAGACGGAGAATGGTCATTCTCCGTCCTAATTAAGACGGAGAATGGTCATTCTCCGTTTAATTTAGCACGGAGAATGGCCATTCTCCGTCTTAATTAGGACGGAGAATGTCATTCTCCGTTTTATTTAACACGGAGAATGACATTCTCCGTTTCATTTAACACGGAGAATGGCATTCTCCGTGTTTCTAACACGGAGAATGGTCATTCTCCTGCGTTTAAACACTGGAATGACCATTCTCCGTGTAAATTAAGACGGAGAATGTCATTCTCCGTCCTAATTAAGACGGAGAATGGTCATTCTCCGTGTAAATTAAGACGGAGAATGCCATTCTCCTGCATTTTATGGTTAGCTGAAACTTTGGAGGGCCATAACTTTTGACTGGGAGGTCGAAACGAGGTCCCGTTTGTCGCAAAATGAGCGTATCGTCGAGGAGACTGAAAGTAACAGTTTTACTGTTAGACGGCCTTCCGAAATTTTAGATTCGCAAAAAAATGATGTTTGGACCTCCGTTCTAGCACTTTGTCGTTCGTCCCGGTCTTTCCGAAATTTTTTCGACGAGTTTTGAAGATTTTTGAGAGAGAAAACCTAGATTCGAAAGTGAGCAGCGTATGGAAGAAGATGGAGTATGAAACGGTTTTTTTAAGAGCAGTTTTGTGGGTGTTTCCAAAAAATTAAAAGAAGGGCAAAAGGGTCATTTGGAACCCGCTTTGGATAAGTTTCTCTAATTCTGGGCACGCGATGAAAGTTTTTTTAGCGGGGGTTTTACATAAAACTTTTTAGTTTTTGGGCATTCAAAATCTTCCCTTTTTATTTTTGTGTTTTTAATTAGGTGAGACTATATATACGGCTTAAAAAGTTAACACAGCTCATTTTAACTGTTTTCAAGCTTCTTTGTAGTTTAATTATCAAAAAATTGTTCCTACGATAAATATTTTAACTAAATTGGCTAAAAAAATAAAAAGTTCGAAAAAAAAATGAAATGATACATTTTTCGCGGGAGGGACTTAGCGGAAGGTTTTTTGATTTGCTTTGGTTTTTAGTTTGGTTTATAAGTTTAATTTAGTTTGGTTTTTCTTTATTTTAATATACTAGTTAATTTGTTATTATCTATACTAATATGAATAATAAAAAATTTATTAGTTAATATTAATCTGTATATATTAGGTTATATATTAATTAATATATCTTGCTATTATCAATATTAGCTAATATACAAATAAATATATACAAAATATATTAATTAATGTACAAATTAATTGTATTAATAACTAATTATATCTAAATTGATATATAATAAAATTAATATATAAAAAAATATTAGTATATAAATATATTTGTTAATTTGTATATACTAAATTGTATATTAACTAATAGACTTTGTGTATATTTATCTGTATATATTAATTTGTATATTTACTAATGGATAACAACAAAATTTATTAGTTATTAAAAAAATAACATATTAAAAAATTATTACTATTATACAAATTAATATATTAACTAATAAATTTTGTTATTATCTATATTAGTATATGATAAATTAACTAATATATTAAATCAAATTAAAGATTAAACCAACCCAAGAGGAAATAAATAACCAAACAAAACAAAATCAAAATCAAACAAAAAATACCCAACAAAAACTTTTTCTTTTTATTTGCCAGTTACTTGCTGAGGAAACTCACCCTGATGTAACCTCTATGCATTCTATTGTTTAATAAATGGTTCCTTTTAGTATTAAAAAAAACAAAACAAAAAAATCCAACAAAAACCCCAAGAACTATTTCTGTCGGAAGAAAGTTGGACATGTCCAATTTCCAGATAATTTCGTTAAAGATTTTACCGTAGGATTTTTTGTTTTGTTTAGTAATGACGGATTTATATTTTTGCCTTTTGAATGCAAAAATTAACAAGTGAATGCCGAAAGTGCGAATGAATATCTATAGAGCATATTTTCTAATAACAAGAACAAGTATTTAATGTTGGAAATTTCTAGATAGAATTTTAATGCATGCAATAAGAAGAAGTAAATTAAGAACATGAATTAAGAGTTTAGGATTCGAGGAACGTTACAACATGGTAACAGGTCTACGGAAGACCAGGATTAAAATGAGATAGAAAATTACCTTGCGTCAAAAATTTGCACCCGCTTGCGGGTTGGATGAGATGTAGCTCATCCCCTACAAATCCACTTACCCACTAAGAAGGAAAATACTTATATGGAAAGGAGAACTTTTCCTCCTTTTCAATGTGGGACTAAAAAAGAGAATATTTTTGAATCATATTGGTGTTGCTTCACAAGTAACAAATCCAACAAAAAATCAACATTTAATTGTTGTCATAGTAGCCACCGACATGAACATGTTTGATAACAAAAGGCAGTACGCACTTTGGCTATCAAACAAGAAGAAAAGAAAAAAAAAAATAACAGAAGAAGATTCTACGAGGATCAAAAGCACTTCGTGTTCATTGATGCCTATATTGGTTGGTTAAGCATTGTGACTCTTGGCAATCACCCGAATTTTTATTCGTATTATATGCAAAATTTTTCGTATCTTTCAGAAATAAATATACTTGCATTTTTGACATATTCAAATCAGTACGTACATTTTAAGCATGCGTAGTTTAAACATATTCCTTATAAATTATTGAAAATTTTGGAAGAAAACGTGGTGGAAATCTGTTTAATTATCAAAATTGACAACATATTTTAAAATATAAAATTTCTAACCTTAATATTTCCGCCTTTCAAATATTTGACCGAATTTTTTAATATATTTTATTTACAAATACTCGTACTTTTGTCGTTCCGGATTTTTTTGTTTTGAAGCTCTTGAACATCCATCTCAATTAAGTCAATGTTGATTGTGTCCTAATTCATTTTTTGTACTAGCTATTGAATTATTATTTTTCAGATACCCAACGCAACGTACAAGACTTTATGCACGCTGCTCACACACACCTCTCCTGCAGTTCGATTCCAAAATCATCCGCGTAGCCAAAAAAATTATACCTCTTTTCGCTGGTCACAAGAGCCAGTTAAGTTTGATAATCCTCCTATTATTAATTTGGTACATGGAAGTTACGTTATGAGTATATATGATTTAATTAGGAGTCTAATTACATATATATTTACTTGAGTGATTCGTACTAGTCTTCCAGCATCTTTTAGAAAAATATCAATATATGATTTACAAGTCCGGCGCGTTGCTTGTGCTCTAGTGGTCTTCTTTACATTTTGCAAAAATTAGCAAGTGATCCTTGAATCGTGCATAGTGATCTTGTTGCTTGCTTTACTCATAAACAGTCTTCTCAACGTAGAGTTCCGCAAAGCGACAATTTGATAGAATGGAAATGAAGTAGATGTTCCTTTGTGAAGTCAATATTGAAGAAGTGCAGGACATCGATCAGGGAATATTAACAATATGAGGAAGAATGCAATTGGAATGGCCTACAAAAAAATAACAAGAAATTAAAATTACCTACAAAACAAGGTTGCGCACCACCAACAAAAAATTTTCTACCAAAGCTGGCTTTTGTGGTCAGCGAGTAGAGGTATAACCTCCTTGGCCAGACGGAAGGTCCCGGAATCGAACGGAACGCGGGGAGGTATGGGTGTGTGTGAAATTGAGAACGATGTGTCCAAATAGTATGCAACGCAGCATGTACGAAGTCCCGTGCATACACCGGACATCGCAAATTTAAAAAAAAAAAAAACCGTAAAACTTTATGTATCTAAATTCAAGAGCACAGACTGAAGATAAACATATTTTATTGTAGACTAAATTAAACTTGATATTCTCAACTATTCGAATTTTTCAACTTGATACCCTCAACTTTGATATGTATCAACTTGATACCCTACGTGCCTCCGGCCCCTCCCCATGTCGCGCCCCTAACCCCGCCCCCCTCTCTCTCTCCACCGCGTGCCGTCCGCAGGCGAAGGAGAGGGGAGAGGGGGGAGGGGAGGGGGTTAGGGGGGGTGCAGCGTGGCGTGAAGAGGGGGCCAGGAGTGCCGGGGTGATGACAGCCGGTGGGAGGAGATGAAGAATTTTTTTCGTCATTTTGAAATTTAGGGTATCAAGTTGATACTATCAAAGTTGAGAGTACCAAGTTGAAAAACTCGATAGTTGAGGATATCAAGTTGTACTTTAGCCGGTATCAAGTTGTACTTTAGCCTTAATTATATCGCAGATGTAAATATATCAACCACCAACCTAGTGTAAATAGCCAGACATGCAAGGGGATTTCTGTTATTTTACCTCCAAAATATAAGTGTGTTTTGATTTACTACATAAGAGATGAAACTTTATACCAAATTTTGGAATCTGTTATTTAAATCATTTTCTTTCATTGAGTTGGAATTCGGTAATGTTAGTCCTTTTCTGTGGACTTTCATTTCTTGGAGGATGTGGAGTATAATTTATTTTCTATTACAAGAGAGAGAGATTGCATCACAACAGTAGAGGTTAATACCTATGAATCTAATTTTGGACATGTTACTCCAATTATAATGTCAAACATATATATAATATAATATATAATATATATATAATATAATATATATAATATATATATATATATAATATATATGGAAGCGGATCAAAAGCCCCCCTTAGAAAGTCCCCAAAAAACCCCCCTCACTTTAATCCGTAATTTAATGTTAATATTAATGTTAATAATAATATTAATGTTAATATAACATTAAATATTAAAATTAACATTAAACTTAACATTAAACTTAACAAAAAATTAATATTAATATAACATTAACATTAATATTAACATTAACATTAAATATATAAAAAAATTAAAAAAAAATAATATTAACATTAACATTAATTTAACATTAATTAACATTAATATTACGAATTAGAGTGAGGGGGATTTTTGGGAGGCTTTCTAAGGGGGGCTTTTGATCCGCTCCCTATATATATATATATATATATATATATATATATATATAGAGAGAGAGAGAGAGAGAGAGAGAGAGAGAGAGAGGGAATCGATCTCCTGACCACTCGGACTAGAGGTCATTTGTGTGTATATTTATATATATATATATATATACCACTAGGCTAGAGGTCATTTGTGTGTGTGTGTGTGTATATAATATATATATACACACACAAATGAATATATATATATATATATATTATATATATAATATATATATATATATATATATTCATTTGTGTGTGTATATATATATATATATATTGCCAATGACCACTAGTCTAAGTGGTTAGTGTGAATGCATGTGGTCCTTGTGGATGGAATTCGAATTCCAGTGGGAGTGATTCCGGAAACTAATTACCCTTTCTTCAAGAATTTTTTTTTTTTGAACCAAGTAAATTGTTTCTGGAATCGCTCATTCGAACTCCTGACCACTCGGGCCGCATGCATCTCTCTTAACCACTAGGCTAGAGGTCATTTGCTTCTTCAACAAATATTTTCTTCAACAAATATATATATATATATATAATATATATATATAATTATATATATATATATATGGCATTTGTCCAACCATAATCTATGTCGGGGGCGGCCTGAGCTGATGGAGGTCCAAAACGAATACATATGTAAAAAAAAATGCAATACACCAAGATTTTAATCAAAGACCTCTTAATTACAAGTCTCATATTATAACCACTACGTTACAATATTTTTGTTAAAATAACACATAATACATACTAGTTCTATTGGAGATAGATACATGTTGATGTCCTCTTTCGTCTTGGGGTCATGAATCGTCGCTCGGGCTGTCCCGGACCATGATCGCCCCTGATTGGTGTATATATATATATATATATATATAATATATATATATATATATATATATATATATATATATATAAAACCATAATTTACATAAAATGAAGAAATTGTGTTGAAAATGTTCAAAGAATTGTTACACGAGATATTGAACCTCAAAAACAATAATCAAGTATCATCGTCGGATAGGGGACAGCTCTTCCTCATTTTCCTCATTTAGTTGGTTCCAAATCAATCTTTGGATATCGGCTATCTGATAAAGTATCAACCGGACCAGCAAATGCACAGAGAAAGCAAACATGAACCACATTGTTATTTCAGTTTCTGTAATAACTTGAATATGAAAGCATCTTCAAAATTTTGTTTCAGAACATGTATAGAGTTCAGAATGATAAAATTATTACATATACGAAAACAATATCTATGTAGAATACTTGCTTTTATAGGTTGGGGTTGGCCCTTGATTAGTTCTTGTCATTGAGTTTAAATATATTGTATTGATATATATTTGACGCAAGGTTCACACTATAGGTGTCGAACTCGGAATCGAACTTTCATATGAGTATCGAAATCAGTGGTATCGGTATTATCGACGGTTTCGGATCTCGGATTTTTTTATCGGAAATCAAATAATTACTATTACATTTTAAAAATTTTAGAATTTTTTTTGTACATTTAAGTATAATTTTAAGTTTTTCTTTATATGTCTTAGGAGTTTTAAAATTTAATAGTCACTCTTGCTCGTTGATTTACCTGCTACAAATATAAAAAAATCATCTATATGCTTTTCAATCCTAATATGCTTTTATATTCTTGCTCTGGTCTTTTTTATTCAAACTTTTTGGCTGAATTGACCAGTAAAAAAATCCCAAATGACGGTATCGGTCGATATCGGAGCAGGATATGTCATTTCGTATTGATTTCGGCCGATACTACATACTAATGTATTTTAATGAAAAATTGTTAATGTACTCAAATTGTTTCCTTATTTAAGCTCCTCAATTTCATAGCACCTTCTCGTGCAACAATAAGATTCATAACTACATATAATTTACTTTAGTTGATTTTCTTCTAGAAATAAAATATTTTGAACATTTAATTGTATCTTCCTACATAGTTCCTGTGACTCGAGTAGGACCACACGTGGTGACTTTTTAATTAGTAATAAAAATAAAACCCTCCCATCCCTCTGAAATCCTATGCGCACTTTAAGTAATCCCAACCCCTATTTACTAATCCATGCATTTAACCTTATTGTTAGATTCTTGATGCTTGTTGATGATACTAAATGAGTCTCTTATTGTACATTGGTATGTATATATATACATGAGCTAGTATATTTCCAAAACAATTGCTATACTAAGGTCCTAGTATGAGTGGATTAAACGCGTAAAGTGCACAATTTAAGCTTTCATAGGATACACAACACAAATTTCCTAAACTACTCATCTTCTATGTAAATACACCTAATTTCCTAGTCCTGTACGAAATTTTATGTATTTAGTATCCATATATTAATATTGATGAAAAAAATGCTCCAATTATAGGAAAGTATATATGTAATTGCAAAAAAAATGTACATATAACATTAAAGTTTTAGACCGTCTTACCTCACTATATTGCTGCAAAACTGGCGAATAACAATTTAGCACCTCGTATATCTTCTCAATAAGAGCATAAAGTAGATCAACCTCATCCCCCAATAAATCCACCTATATCTCATGCACATTGAAATTTTAGCTTGGAACATTTTTGCCAAATGTTTGTAAGACAACTTAAATCCACAATAAATGGACAAGCAAATACATAAAAAAAGATTGATATTGTGCACATGCTTATTCATAATCATATATGTTACATGTCCAATATTAAGTCTAACAACTACATCTTTGCATGTGGCAGTAGTCCAATAGGGAGGGGAAATTATGATTTGAGTAGCATTTATATTTAGAATGAATTAAAAAAGCACCAATTAGAAGGTTTAGTATTACATTTGGTGTGAACTAAATTGAATTACCACCTTATTTGAGATTGGGTATGAGTTGGAAAGATAATTATTTTTCAGCAAGGTAAATATGCAAGATTAGTCATTCGCTTTTAAGAACATGACAAGGAAACGAGGGTGGGAAAATTCAAAATACCATACATTGAGTAACACAATAATACACAAGGATAATCATATAATGTCTTGATGTTCAAGAAAAAATGATTATATATATGTAAATGGTGAACATATGAAACTGATTCAATTGTATTTTCTCTACTTAGTTTTAAGGTTTTCTGTTTGCTTTTGAAATATGTTTTCCACACAGATATTACACACTAGTACTAGTATTTAACATCAAATAATATTTGTGTGACAAGACATGAGTACGGTAGTAACCAGTAACCAACTAGAAACAACTAAATATAACCTATATAACAAAAAAAAAAAAAACTTCAAATGTGCAAAACAGTAGAACATGATGCCAAACATGAGCCTACATAAATTTTTAAAAAGAATTATGCACGAGATTCATGTAGAAGTATTTCTCCCCTAACCTCTACTTCAGCGTTTGAAGGTCATTGCATCGTCTTGTAAAAGCCTTGCGATATAGCATTTCTCCTTTCTTAATTGAATTTACTTGCATCACAAGAGGAGTTACACGATGATTTAAATCTTCCAACCTGTACAATAATATTTTTGTCACCAGAACGTGGTATATTATCTATGACAATACAAGATGTAAATTATTTAAATAACTATAATTCTTCACCAAAAAAAAAAAAAATCACAATATGGAGTATTGTTAAAATGTTGTCTTCATCTTAAGGAAAGTTTGTGTGCAACAAGACTAAGTCGTTATCGAATGTTTCTTAAAATGCTCATAGATGGGTGTGTTTGTAAAAGTATTGACTCAATCTACGATTCCAAGGAATATCTCCCATGTTCTAAGCTGCGAGAAAGTGAAGAAGAAGCATCTATTATCTAAGTAGCAAATGGTTTCATGGGTACTCTTTTATTCGTAATTTATACACTACAACCTTAACTACAATACCATTTTACATCTTTATCAGATAAAGATATAAAAATTGCTTTAAGAGCTCTATGGCATTGAATAAGTTGATTGACAACAAATTTGATAAAAAGCAAATAGCAATTTGATGTTATGAACTAAAGGAAAAATATATATTATCATTTTGGTCGTAGTATGGGAGCTTGAATTCATGAGGAGACTATATTTTGAAGGTTGGCCTCATCGTCTATAGATTACAACCTTATTGGTTAACTAAAGTACCATTATACATCTTTATTAAATAAATATATAATAATTGCATGCTTTAAGCTCTATGGAATTGAATAAGTTGATTGACAACAATTTGACAAAAAGCAAATAACAATTTGATATGTTATGAACTAAAGGAAAAATATATTACCATTTGTGGTAGTTGTATGGGAGCTTGAATTCATGAGGAGGCTATATTTTGAAGGTTGGCCTCATGTTGCTTTAATGGATGGAAAGTGGGTTAAGAGAAATTGGAAAATTTTATGAAATATAGCTATAATACCACAAATGTTGACTAAAATATAAGAGCTCTATCAAATTCTATGTCCAGGAGGAAGCTATGAGAACTATTTTTTGTAATTGAAAAGCTAGATGGAACAAAAGCGAGGTACTCAGAGATGGTGGTCAGTGGATCCAATGGAATACTTTGAGGATATTGTTTAGTTGACATTAAAAAAACGTAAATAATAGCATATATTGATGATATTGACTATTTATAATTTTGTGTGGTCAACAAGGATTTCGCTTATAATAGTTATTTTCATCTATGTATCAGATTTTAGCTAACTTTAAAATTTTCATCATGTAATGAATTTGGGTCATCCGACTTCAAGTACTAATTTTTCTAACTTCTGATTAGCTAAAATTTCAACTTACCTATGCATTTAAGACTTATTTAGAGATACTATAGCCATGCCAAGCATACAATATTACAGAAGCAAATGCATATGTGAACATGTCAAACATATATAGACTAGGCACCAAAGAATGCTCACAAGGTAAAAGAAGAAAAAGTAACTAGAAATTAGCTAGCGACATAAATTAAAACAGGCTTAATTGCACTTTGCTACCCTCAACTATTCCGCTTTTTCAACTTGATACCCTAACTTTTTTTTGTAACAAGTTGATACCTCAACTACTATTTTTTTTCAACTTGATACCTAATTTTTCAAAAAACCCCAAATGCCCTTATCCCTTCCCTCTTCCCTTCTTCCCTCCCCCCCTCCCCCACTCCGGCCACCCCTACCCTCCGCCTCCCCTCCGGCCACCCCCCTCTCCCACGCCGGCCAACCCCCCCTCCCGCTTCAGGTGCCACCGTCGCGGCGGCGGCTGCTGCTGCTACGGTGGCTGCTGCGGCGGCTACTGCTGCTGCGACGACGGCTGCTGCTGCCGCGGTGGTCGGCTGCGGTGGGGGTAGGGGGTCGGCCGGGCGCGGGAGAGGGGGTGGCCAGAGGAAGGCGGAGCGGGAGGGATGGGGTACCGGAGTGGGGGAGGGGTGGGGAGGAGAGTAATTTTAATGTTTGAACAGGGGTATTTTCGTCCTAAATTTTTTTTGGGTATCAACTTGTTACAAAAAAAAGTTTAGGGTATCAAGTTGAAAAAGCGAAATAGTTGAGGGTAGCAAAGTGCAATTAAGCCTTAAAACAATGTTAAATTGAGACATGTAAAGCTACAGATAATTGATACCATATGCCAATATGTTAAACTTGTTAGACCTTAGTTGAGTATTAGAGCATCTCCAACCCTATTGTCTTGTTTTGTGTTGTGAATCCTATGTGGCATGAGGGACAAGACAATGTCTTGTATAGGTGGCAAGGTTATATTCACAAATGACAATGGGTTTAAAAAGTCATCTCCAATGCAAAAGTATTGAGAAGACAATACAAATAATTTTTTACAACTTCCAAGACAACTTTTACTCTTCTACTTCTTTTTTATAAATATTTTTATTCACAAATGATGATGTGGACATAAAGACATTGTGAAGTGCATTGTCTAGATCTAGACAACCAACTTCACATTGTCTTTGCCATGTCATTGCCATGTCAACTCCACACTTTATTTCACATTTGCATTGGAGAAGTACTTTTGGAAAAAATGGTTGTCATTCCTATGTGGCAACCATTTTTTTCAAACTCACAATAGGGTTGGAGATGCTCTTAGTAGCATTTACATATGAAATAGCTTTTGAGGCAAAAGACTTGATAAGTTGAATAAAAATATATATACCGTTTCATATTTCTTCTTATTTTCTCAGATGTTGTAATCTCAAAGTCCACGATTGCTCGAGAAAATTCAGTTAGATGCATTATGATGTATGGGAACAAATTTGATTTCAACTCGTCAATTACTGAAGGTAAACACCTGTGGCTACTTTCATCTTGTGTCAAACAACTAATTGAAGTAACTTGATCATATGACACGTTCCCGTTATCTAGAGAGATCCCTATAGTTGGTTTTGCCTCTCTTAGTTGGATCTTACTGGACTTAAGTTGCTGCAGTGCCTTCTTCAAGCTTCCACTAATAGAGATGTCATCTTGATTATTTGATTCTCCATGTTTGTATTCTACAATGTCACTGATAGATGGTTCCACCAACTCTTGGTTAAAATCAAGCTCCAAATCTTTGCATACATCCCAACGATCTGATCGAGGTTTTACTTCTTGCATCATGATACCTTTCTTGATTATATGAGCAAATTTAGACAATTTGTTATTGATTGGTAGGTCTTCAGCGTACCAATTTGTTGTAGGTAAATTGATATTATGGAAAATGTCTTTAACTAGTTCAACAATAACTTTGTTATAAGTTTCTTCCATCACAAGTCTCTCAAAATCATGAATTTCTACATCATTCCTCCACTCCTTAACCATCTCACTAAATATAACTCTGCAAACATCCTCCCTTACATGAGAGTTCATGTTATAGTCAGTGTACTCAAGATTCAGTGTTCTTACTAACCCCGAGAAGATGATTGCGTATATCTCATCCAATATCACAAATCTAGTGTCTAAATCTTCTTTTTCCTCTTTTAACTGGCTCATCTCCTCTAAGATCTCATCGCCCGTGAAATGATAGCTTGTCTTATTGTTTGATTGCTCATGAAGCTCTCTGATGGACTTCCGAATCAGCTTTGCTTCTTTCTCAGCTATTGTAGATTCATGTGAATAATTTTCATAACATAGCTTTCCTTTACTATTTCTCCATTGGGATCGTCACACTGTACAACCAACTTGTCCTTCCCTTTTATAATAGCCTCCACCCTTGAAGTAACTCTGGATATTATTTCTTTCAAGCAATCAAGACTCCTCTCACTCCTCAATGTTGATGTTCTGTTTTCTTTGGATGTGTCTACTGTAAGGCTATCAATTTCTTGACTTCCATTTTGTGTAATAGACTCGCTATTTCCTAACTTATCGGCAACAGAACATTTTGAGGGACTCTCAAGAGGTGATGAATCATAAATTTTCCATGAATTGTTGTTCTCGTCCCCTCTCTGTATTATTCTTAGCGAAGAATGGTCACTTCTTCTCATCTCTCTGCCATCCTCGTTTGGTTTTATTTCTTTTTCTGCAACCAACTTCTCAAGCTCGTCGTGCAAGCTCGTAACATCGTTAACGAAAGCATCCCAGTTACCATCCAACATGACGGGAGAAGCATCCCTTACATGAATCTCATGTTCATGGTTGATTATACATTGCAACTCCCCCAAGAAACCTCTCAGCACGATATCAACCATCTCCTTCTCAACATTTGAAACCCATTGTTGCTCATCCAGTATTGTCTTGAACAAAGACGCCGAGCTCGCCATCATTTTGAAAGAGGAATCGATCTTCTCGCGCAGAATGTCCATATCTATGGTCATCTCCTTGAGCTCAATTTCTAGATTAAAGCTCTCCACCCCCTCCAACATGAATTTAGAACTGACACTCTTCGCACCACACGGCCCTTCCTCCCCATCCAAATCGAACTCCGATACCATCTTGTCCAGATCCAAGGACCGAGAACTGATTCTCCGCATAAGAGCCTTCAGATTTTCTTGCCCATCCTCCAATTTACCTTGAATTCTCGACAACTGTTGATCCACGCAACCCTTCAGTTCGCCAAGTTTGTGGGCGTGGACGTCTCCCGCGTCCTTCTTCCTCTTGCTCTTCTCCCTCTCGCGCCCGAGCGCGATGTGCAAAGAAGTTATATCCTCGTCCTTCACTTCCAAGGCCAACCTGAGGTCCGACTCGATCTCCATCCTCTCGGAGAACTCCGTGTCTTTCTCCACGATGGCCAGCTCGGTCTCCTCGAGCCGGTTGTGGATTCGATCTCTAGTTTCCATCAGATCGGAGAGCAGCTTCTCCGGGTCGCAGCCTCCTTCGACGGCCCCGCTGTCGTCGGTTTGTTCCTGCAGGAACTTGAGGCACCAGTCGAGCTGCATCGTGGCCAGCTCGCAGAACCGGGACTTCTCGTGCAAGCGCACCAGGTCGCCTTCTTTCGAGCAGCTCTTCTTGTAGGCGTCTTCCATTGCAGAGTTCACAATGCCCATCATGATGGAATCCGCGAGCATGCCGGAAAACCTGAGCCTCTGGTCGAGGCCATTGAAAAACTCCACCATTTTCTTGCACTATATCGTGGTAGAAGCCTTGTTAGCAATTCGGCAAATGGGAAAAATTCGGGACGACAAAAGTACGAGTATAAATCGGCTGAACGCAAATAAAATACGTTCAAAAATAGGGTCAAATATTCGAAAAATAAAAATATTGAGGTTAAAAACTTACATTCTTAAATATATTGTCAAATTTGGTTAATTAAACAGGTTCCCAGCATATTTATTGTGTCAAATTTGTCAATAATTTATACATAACATGTTTAAAATTTCGTATGCTTAAAATTTACGTACTGATTGGGATCTGTCAAAAGTACGCAAGTATTATATGTTTACGAAAGATACGAAAAAATTCGCGTATAATATGAGTTTTATTCAGGTGATTGCTAACAAGGGGTAGAAGTATATATAATAATAATAATAATAATAATTTTCGGGTATATAGTAAGAAAGAAAGATTATACCGAAATAGATAAAAACGGGCAACAAGCTATGTCGCTAGTCCTTTCTGGATGGCAAAACCAATTCTCTTGGGGGAACAAAGTTTATAAGAAGACAACAAATATGTAGTGAATTTAGAGAAACTAAGACAACATATATATATATATATATATATATATATATATATATATATATATATATATATATATATTGAGAATTTTTTGTTTGAGAAATGGAAATTGGTACATGAAAAATTGCTAGTCGGAAGAAAGATACTAACCTTGTATGGGAGATGAGATTGCCTCTTCCATCGACTTCTCCACCGGTGGTGGTAATGGATGAGAAACACTAAACCGAGAATTTAAAATAGACTTTCTATTTTGAGTTCGTACCTCAAAATATGCTAGAATTCTGCTTGTTTTTTTCTCTTGTAGCTTATTTTGGGGTTAAAACTTTTTAGAGCATTGACCCGAGCCTAAGTTTGTTTATAGAGCTGGATTTAGTTTGCACCTACAAATGTCAAATTATATAGTGTAAGAATCCAATATGAACGGTCAAAAAAGATAATACAAGACTGCTATTTTGGAGAATATACGAAAATGTTTAAAATTTTAAGCTGAACAGTCAAAAAAGACAATTCAATTTTCAAAATACATGCAAAAATATTTAATAGTGGGGATCCCGATCCCGATCCCGATCCCTCTCTCTCTCTATATCTCTCTCTCTCTCTCTCTCTATATATATATATATATATGCAAGACCTTTAGCCTAGTAGTTAAGAGAGATGCATGCGGCCCATGTGGTCGGGAGTTTGAACCTCAGTGGAGGCGAGTTCGCCACAAGTACCAATTGTTTCAAAAAAAATAAAAAATAAAATTATATATATATATATATATATATATATATATATATATAGAAGCGGATCAAAAGTCCCCTTAGAAAATCCCCTAAAAATTTCCCTCACTCTAATCCGTAATTTAATATTAATATTAATGTTAATGTTAATATTAATATTAATGTTAATATTAACATTAAATACTAAAATTAACATTAAACTTAACATTAAAATTAATATTAACATTAACATTAACATTAATAAAAAAATAAAAAAAAATTAATATTAACATTAATATTAACATTAACATTAATATTAATATTAATATTAATATTAATATTAATATTAATATTAATATTACGAATTAGAGTGAGGGAGATTTTTAGGGGGTTTTCTAAGATGGACTTTTGATCCGCTCCCTATATATATATATATATATATATATATATATATATATATATATATATTTTTTTTTTTTTTTTTTTTTTTTTTTTTTTTTTTTTTTTGAAGCAATGGATACTTATGGCGAACTCGCTCCAATGAGGCTCGAACTCTCGACCACTTGGGCCGCATGCATCTCTCTTAACCACTAGGCTAGAGGTCATTTGCATATATATATATATATATATATATATATATATATATATATATATATATATATATATATATATATATATATATATATTTGAATCCAAAAGCAAGAGAATTTTATTAAGAAATGGAAGAAGAGGGGACTACATTTGGAGGATGGTCAGCTGCTAGCAGCTGGAGAATAGACTCCGGAGGAGTAGAAAAAACTTCTGTGGCTCTATTCAGGAGAGCACACCTTGCTAAGGAATGGGCCACCTTGTTCCCAGACCTTTTAACGAATAGGAAACCAGGATGATTTATACTAGAAATTTCGTCTCTGATGGACTGGATCAGGTCGTACAACCTCCACGGGATGCAAGAATTGTCGCCTCTAAATATCCTGCACGCTACTTGAGAATCACCTTCAATAGCAATAACCATGTCGTTAAACTGAGTTGCAAGTCGAAGACCGAGTTGGATTGCAAGGATCTCCGCATGGAGGCTATGGTCGGCACTGTGCATAGCAGGGTAGTAGCATGAAGACGCTCGAAGAAATGTACCGTTTGTATCTCTGGCAATGGCGGCTACCGCGATGTCCGAAGCCGATGTTGCTCCGTCAATGTTGATTTTAATCTCTCCTTTTCCCGGAGCTACCCAGTTGGTTGAGGATGTTCCGGAGCTCATGTATACTTGTTCCTCCCTGGCGTTCTCATCATTCCCCATAGAGAAAGTGTTGTAGTAGGAGATGCCATTGCGGATGATACGAAGAGCACAAGGAGATTGATGTTGAAAGATACACTCCCCCCGTGCTTTCCAGATCGCCCACAACAGAGCTGCGCCCATACGAAGAGTCTCATGTGCTGTCGGTTCATGAAGCCAGCTTTGGATAAGAGAGTTTATGTTTAGTTCCTTGTCCACTCGAAGCCCAACCGGGCTTCCGAACCAGACTTCTCTGGCGGTGCTGCAATGCAAAAACAAGTGGTCTGTATCTTCCTCATGAAGTAGGCAAAATGGACACGACGGGTTTGTGAGGGGTAGCCGCTTGTGGATAGCAGAGAGTAAAGGAAGGGCTTTGTTACACATTCTCCAAATGAAAGTTTGGATCCGTGGAGATATACTTTTCATCTTCCAAAGCTTATCCCACCTGATCGAGTTGTGGACGAAATCGACGTGCTCGGAGACTCTCGGCGAATAGCTTCATAGAGAGATTTAGATGAGAATTTACCCGAGCTGACTTTTGTCCAAATAAGTTTATCCAAACCATCTCCATCACGTAAGCAGATATCAAGTATTGCCTTTGCTTCCAAGGGGGAGAATAATTCAGTGATGAGGGGTTTGTTCCATGTTCTTGAAATAGGGTCCATGAGCTCTCTAACCAATTTAGGACAATGTATAGTTTCAGAGTTGGCAGTAACTCTAAAACCCGGGATACCAGGCACCCATGGATCCGCATTAATGTCTACCCATCCACCACGAATTTTCCAGCACACATTTCCTTCCATGTGACTTCGAAGCTCCATCATGCTTGACCAAGTCGGGGATGCCCTTTTACGTTTAGGCTCTTGCCAAATGTTCCTGTTCTGCAGATAGATACCACGCAAGAACGTGGCCCATAGTTGATGCGGGTTAGCTAGAAACCGCCATAGTAGCTTCCCAACCAAGGAGTCGTTCACCCATGCTACCTTTCGAAAACCGAGGCCACCCTCCCTCTTTGGTCTAGTGAAATTCTCCCATGAGAGAAAGTGCATCCTCGCCTCCATGGGATCATGGCCCCACCAAAAAGCTCTTTGCTGGGCTTCTAGTTTGCGGGAGACTTCTCTAGGAATCTTATAAGCCGACATAAAATAGACGGGAATGGACCCTAATGTTGCCAAGATAAGTGTAGATCTGCCCGCGTGGGATAGATATTTAGATTTCCAGCCTTGTAGGCGGTTGCTCACCTTGTCGAGAAGCTCATTATAAGTAGAAATCCGACTTTTGTGCTGATGGAGCATGTGACCCAAATACTTTTCTGTAATGCTTGTATGAGAAATTTGAAGAATAGCAGCTAATTCCAGGCGAGTAGCAGTAGGAACTTGTCTACTAAAATGGATGCTTGACTTGCCAAAGTTAATTCTTTGCCCGGACCATGATGAGTATAAATCAAGGATATCCTTCACAGCCAACAAAGAACTATGGGTTGCCTGGCCAAAGATAAGCACGTCATCAGCAAATAATAATGCGATATGGAAGGAGAGTACCGATTTATGCGGATTCCACGGAATAGATCTTCCTGTTCGAAGCTATAGAACAATCTCGAAAGGGACCTCCGAACAGAGAATGAAAATATACGGAGATAGGGGACAGCCCTGTCGGATACCACGTTTTGGATAGAAAAAGCCTTCCGGAGTGCCGTTCACGAGGATGGAGAAGGAAGTCGACGTAATACACTTCATTATAAGCTGGTTTGCGTGGCCTTTGATCCCCAAGCCATTGAGAGTACTTTTGATAAATGGCCAAGCTAAACGGTCATACGCTTTCGCCATATCCAGCTTGAGGGCATATGAGTTTTTCTGCTTGGGAAATGTTTTCATAGCATGGAATACTTCTTGCGCTATGATAATGTTATCAGTAATTTGTCTGTCTGGAACAAAGGCATTCTGGAAAGGGGATATAAGTTTGTCAAGTAGTGGCCTCAGTCTATTGGCCAAGATCTTGGAGATGACCTTGTAAGAGACATTGCAGAGAGAGATCGGACGGAAGTCTCCAGGAGTTGTTGGCGCTTCACGCTTCGGGATGAGGGCAATATGGGTATGATTTAAGTTTGGGGCCATATTCCCAGTGGAGAAGAAACTTTAGACAGTGTTTATAAGGTCGTCACCCACCACTTGCCAGAATTTTTGGAAGAAGATGGCCGGGTAGCCGTCTGGACCCGGTGACTTTAACGGCCCCATACTTCTAATAGTATTCTCGATATCTTTGCTGCAAGGGATAACCCCAAAGCCGAACTCTCCTCCTCCGATATCGGGTTTGATGAAATAATGAATGATGGATCAATAGGAAAGGACTCATCAATACAAAACATACCTGTGAAGTGAGTAATGAATTCTTTGGCTATTTTATCTTGATCGGCTATCCAGCTCCCGTCCTGGAGTTGTAGCGCTCGAATTTCGTTTCTCCTCTTCCTAGCAGAAGCCTTGATATGAAAGTACTTGGTGTTTTTATCCCCGCTATTGATCCATTGGCATCTCGAACGTTGTCTCCAATACACCTCTTCGGCTAGGTGTAAGTCATTAAGTTCGGCCATAACATCCCTTTCCTTTTGCAGCCTGGCAACGGAGACACTCCCCTTTTGGAGATCTAATAACTTTAAATGAAGCCTGTTGATACGATCTTTAATATTGCCAAAATTTACTCTACCCCATCTATGAAGCCTGGGTAGAGTGGTCTGGAGCTTATGCATGAATGAATCCCGCACATCAGGACTAGGCTCCTGCCAGTAAGACGCTAAGACATCAGCGAAAGAGCTTCTCCGCATCCAATACGTCTCAAATCGTAATGGACGTTTTCTTCTCTGAAGCTGATATTTGTATTGAGAATGATGGGGGCATGGTCGCTGTTATATCGCGGCAATGTGTGTACTGTTGAATGGGGGGAAGATGCTGCACCACGCCCCATCGGCCATGGCCCTATCCAGACGCTCTTGGATATTATGCATTGGAGATCGACCATTCGACCAAGTGTACGCCGGTCCAACACATCCCAGGTCTAAGAGGCCGCAATAATTCACATATTATTGAAGGAATTAGTCGCATATTGATCAACAGGATTACCACCACGCTTTTCACTCGCCTTCGAGATCGCGTTGAAATCACCAATGCAGCACCAAGGAACATTGAAGGAGTCCGCGAGCGTTTGAATGGAGTGCCAAAGCTTCGGTTTGTCGTTCTTTCTCGGACATCCATACACACAGAGCAGATTCCATGCTGGGGAATTGATTGATTTGTTGATGGTTAGAAGGATGAGATTTGCTGTTGAGTAAGTAACAGACGCCTGGATAGAGTCATCCCAGGCCAGCCAGAGACCTCCGGCGAGCCCAATTGATGGAATGGAGAAAGAATTGGGGTAGCCGAGGTGAGGTAGGAAGTTTGTGGTGTGAATAGAATGCGATTTAGTTTCAGAGATGAAGACGATGGATGGGCGGGAGGCGGAGAGGAATGTGCGGAGGGTTTGGACTGTCGAGGCATTCCTCAGCCCTCGACAGTTCCATGAGAAGATTAACATTGGTCGTGCGGCTGTTGAAGGTCAGCCGCCACGACCATAGGAGGACAATTTGTAGAGGAGGGTGGAGAGAGAACTCTTATCTTGATTTTTGGGTTGGAGATGTCGGGAGCCTGGCGCTTTCTAATAACGGAAAGGCCAGAAGGCATGGACAGGGCGTCCGAGTAGGCCAGTCGAGCTCTTCTTTTCCATGACATCTTACCGGGTTGTGACCGGTGAGAAGAATAGCCAGCAGTGGGGGATGGCGGAGGTGAAGGAGGGAGTTCGATGATAGGAACAGTGGGAATCGCGGGGGGAGTATGGTTCTGTCCATCGAAGCATTTTGTTGGCATAAGGAGTTCTTCTGGATAGAGCAGGGGTGTTACACCATGGGATCCCAACATAGCTAAGAAAGAAGAGCGGAGTTCCACAGAAGCATGGTGGGTTGATGTGGTGGTGGCAGTATGATCTGTCTTCATGGGATCCGGTTGGATATCAACCAAGGTAGTGGCTAGCAGATCCGGCTCGATAGGTGTATTAGGATGATGATTGCTGTCCGCCGTGTAAGGATGAGAGTGCTTATCTGCGCCGACTTGTGGCATCACACGCCTATGTGGAGGTTGATATTTTGTGATCTGCTTGGTGGTAGGAACATCTTGGTTGATATGGTTGGAAGAGTACCCACGTTGTATGGGTTCATGGATAGTATTGAGCTCCTCCTGCGGTGAAGGTGGTGCTACATAACTTGTATCAACTCTCACTTCCTCCCCATGCCGGCCCATGTCGTCGGAGGAAGCCATGTGTCGCCGTACACGAGCCTGGAAAGACTCAGCTTTATAATCTTCTTCCTTTATCCTTGGCATAAGCAACTCCGAGATCCTGGCTTTCTCCTCCCCGGTCCAGTCTTCTCCGATTAAAGATTTGAATATATCCCTCTCAGGGCATTTATCAAAGATATGGCCAACTCTGGCACAGAACTGACAAAGCCTAGGTAATCTTTCATATTTGACCACGATCTCCCCTAAGGACATGCCATCGACCATAGTAGATATAACTTTCTTCAGAGGTTTTGAGATGTCGATAAGCACTTTAACCCTAGCGAAAGTTTTCCACTTTTGTTCATCCGCTTCAACACACAGACGAGGAGAACCAAGGGCTTCGGCAATCCTTGATACCGCTTTACAGTTTAAAAACTTTGGAGGAAGACGATGTAACTGGATCCAGAAATCCGCATATTTGAATTGATATTCCTCTGGGAGCTTCCTTGGATCACATCTCTCAATGGCAAGAAGATCGTTGTTTATACTCCACGGAGCCTCTAGCAAGATCCGATCAACAGACTGGGGGGAGTCAAGGCGCACCAGGAAAGATCCTGCATCTATATCCAACTCCGACACTTGAGGAGTATCAGAGGTTTTCCACAACTTAGCAAGGATGGAGGTGAGAGCAGCACCGGAGAAACGTCGTGACGAGTACGGTTTAATGGCTACAGTGGAAGCCCAATGGTCGGATACCGCACTCTCCCTAGCCGAGAGAGAGATCGTGCCCGTTGCTCCTTGAAGAGAGAATAGGGAAGCCATTCTCTCAACAACATCTTTATACGAGGCCATAAAATCTGGGGAAAACGGTCGAAAAGGGAAGGGAAGGAGTTGGCGAGGGAAACAATGGATAGAAAGAAGCAGGGAAGGAGACGGGTGGCTGGATGATGGATGGAAGAAGAGAGGTTTGCAGCAGGGACCTCAAAACCTTAGGAAAACCCTAGGTTTTGGAGACATGAGGCAGCGAGAGCAAAACCCTAGGTTTTGGAGACGCTAATGATGCTGTTCTATTTGAGTATATATATATATATATATATATATATATATATGCACACTCTTTAGAGAACATGTCAAAACTAAATAAGATGGGAGAGTTTATTATAATTTATTAATCCAATTTCATGCGGCAATACAACCATTATGTTGTGGACAATTAGCTCAACCTCTCTTTATATCAATATATGTCAATATCTTTCTACAAGCCATCCCAACCTCTCTTTATATAGGAAGAGAGAGGTTGGGAGTTACAAAGTGAAAAGTCACTTGGGAGTTACAAAGGTGAAGAGTCACCATGATGATGAAGTCACTTGGGAGTTACAAAGGTGAAGAGTCACCATGATGATGAATTACAACACTCCCCCTTGGCTCTTCACAAACTCTGCTTGTAAACACCTCTGAGCTTCTTTGTCGGTCTGTAGCTTGCAGATTCAAAAATGACCACCTACTTGTGCCTCGTTAAAAACCTTGCCAAAAAAAACCCAGTGGGAAAAAAACTTTGGTCGAAGGACAAAAGAGTACACACAGGTCAGTGTGATGGGGTAAACTTAACCATTGCAAAGGTGCCTCGTCAAAACCTTGTCAGGGAAAACCCAGTGGGAAAAACCGCTGACCGAAGGACAAAAGAGTACACGATGGTTTAGAGGTATACACTGGATACTCCCCCTGATCACAATAGTCCTTAGTGAATAAGAGATTTGAAATGTGTCTCGTTAAAAACCTTGCCAAGGAAAACCCAATGGGAAAAAAACTTGGTCTAAGGGAAAAAGAGTACACAAGCATACATCAGGATGCTCCCCTTTTCACTCGCACTCGACAGGGCACGGGATATACGCACAACAGGGCATTTGGGGGCGCTCGTTGGGGCGCTCCCCCTCACATGCACACAACAGGGTGCGGAAAACATGTTTCACTTAGGCTAGCTCTGAAAGCTTCCTAAGTCCAATCGCTCTGACATGTTTCTGGAACGAGTGTTTTGGCAGTGACTTGGTGAACAAGTCTGCACGGTTATTCTCCGATCCAATGTGTTGCACTTCAATCTTCTGAAGCGCTTGTTGTTCATGTGTAAAGAACAACTTGGGCGATATGTGCTTGGTAGCATCCCCTTTGATGTAACCATGTTTCGCTTGATCAATAACAGCGGTATTGTCCTCATAGACGACAACAGGTTCATCTGGGTCATATGGAAGATCACATGTACTTCGAATATGGCCAATAACAGCTCGAAGCCATACACACTCTCTAGTCGCCTCATAGAGCGCGAGTAGCTCAGAGTGGTTCGTTGAAGTAGCCACTAAGGTCTGTTTGCGAGACCTCCAAGAAATCGCCGTGTTCCCAATGGTAAAGACATAACCAGATTGGGAACGCCCCTTGTGCGGATCAGATAAGTATCCCGCATCGGCGTAGCCAACAAGGGTCGCGTTGCTTCGAGTGCCAAGAGCGTTGGACTTACTCAAAACTGCATAGGGATAGAACAAGCCCAAGTTCGTAGTACCCTTAAGGTAGCGGAAAATGTCTTTTACGCCATTCCAATGGCGGCGTATTGGCGCGGTGCTGTGTCGAGCTAGACAATTCACAGCAAACGAGATGTCCGGTCTAGTACATTGGGCCAAGTACAATAAAGCGCCTATTGCACCTAGATAAGAGCACTCAGGACTCAATATCTCTTCGTCGTCGTCCTTTGGACGAAATGGGTCCTTAGTAATGTCTAGAGAGCGGACGACCATGGGAGTAGCGGACGGCTTAACGTCAAAATGACTAAAGCGTCTCAACACCTTTTGGGTGTAGTTCGCTTGATGGACAAGAATTCCATCTTTACGGTGCTCGATCTGCAGGCCGAGGCAAAACCGTGTCTTCCCAAGATCCTTCATCTCGAATTCCCTCTTCAGGATATCAGCAGTTTCTGACAAGTCTTTTTCGGTTCCTATGAGATTCATGTCATCTACATAGACCGCGATGATTGCGTATCCTGAAGTGGATTTCTTTATGAACACGCATGGGCAAAGTTCGTTATTAACGTATCCCAAACCGATCAAGTATTCGCTTAGGCGGTTATACCACATTCGCCCGGATTGTTTCAATCCATATAGCGAACGTCTCAGTCTAATCGAGAACGCGTTCCGTGGTCGGAAACTACTTGATTCAGGCATCTTTAGTCCTTCAGGGACTTTCATATATATCTCTGTGTCTAGATCCCCGTAGAGATAGGCTGTGACCACATCCATGAGCTGCATATTCAGTTTTTCGGAAACTACTAAACTGATTAAGTAGCGGAACGTTATGATGTCCATTACGGGAGAATACGTCTCCTCGTAATCAATTCCAGGGCGTTGTGAGAAGCCTTGCGCCACAAGGCGAGCCTTGTATCGCACAATCTCATTTCTCTCATTACGCTTCCTTAGGAAAACCCATTTGTGACCAACTGGTTTAACATTGGGTGGTGTTGGAGCAACGGGTCCAAACACACTTCTTTTCGCTAAGGAGTCTAGTTCAGCCTGGATTGCTTGTTTCCATTGTGACCAGTCCGTTCGTCGTTGACACTCGGCAACACTACGAGGTTCCATGTCATCATTATTCATAATGTCAGTGGCCACTGAGTATATGAACACATCATCGATGACAGTTTCGTTTCGCTTCAAAATATCGTCTAAGCTAGCATACTCGACGGATATTTCGAGGTTATCGGCATGATTAGGAATAGGCGTTTCATCTGGAACGCGCTCTTCTAATACATCGCCGTGATCCTTAATGATCTCATGTGGCAAAACGCTTTTAACAAGATTTTTCCGCTTCCGGGGCAGAACATCTTTGGAACCAACCGGTCTTCCCTTCTTCTTGGGAATAGCGACGGACTGGACGGCCGATGGCAGCGTCCTTTGCTCGGCGGGTTCGACCGGAGCAACATGTTTCACAGGAACATGGCGTCTCTCAGGGACGTCTATCCTTGCAGGCACATTTGTAGCAGGTATAATTGATCTCGTGACTTTTGCTAGGTCGCTAAATGCGTCTGGCATTTGATTTACAATATCTTGCAGACCTAGAATCCTCTGCACTTCCTTATCACTATGTGCAGAGGTCCAAATTTTGATGGACGGGGAGTTATAACCGACATATATTCCCCGTCGCTTCTGAGATCCAAATTTTGAACGCCTTATCGGCTCAATTGGAACATTGACTAGGCACCCAAACACGCGTAAATATGAGATATCAGGCTCACATCCAGTAACCAGCTGGTACGCTGAAAGTGGTTGGGTGGCCATGGGCCTCAGACGGACCAAATTTGCAGCATGCAAAATTGCATAGCCCCATGCAGATAGTGGGAGTTTGGTGCGCATAACCAAGGTCCTCGCTATCACTTGCAGTCGCTTTATAAAAGCTTCCGCTAGGCCGTTTTGGGTATGAACATAAGCAACAGGATGTTCAAGATTTATTCCCAAAGTCATGCAATAATCATCGAAAGTCTTCGATGTAAACTCCGCGGCATTATCAAGTCTAATAGACTTTATCGGATAATCCGGATGGTGAGCCCTTAACTTAATGATCTGGGCAAGGAGTTTAGGAAACGCTGCATTTCGGGTGGACAACAACACTACGTGTGACCATCTAGTCGATGCATCAACCAAAACCATGAAGTATTTAAATGGTCCACATGTTGGTTGGATTGGTCCACAAATATCTCCATGAATTCTCTCAAGGAATTGTGAAACCAATCTCGTAGGTTTCACATGGAGTGGCTTGAGATTCGTCTTCCCAATCGAACAAGCTTGGCATAGGCTTTTCGGATTTATAACGAAATTCTTTCCTCCAAGAGGATGCCCATGTGATGCATTCATAGTGCGAAGCATCGTATTTTGACCCGGATGACCCAGCCGGTCATGCCATAGCATAAAAGTCCTCTCATCAACTGGCGCTCGGCGAATGATGAGATTACTCTCGATGTGTTGTATCGTAGTGAGATACAAACCACTTGAAAGACATTTCAACTTCTCCAAGATACGCTTTTGGCCGTACTGAGTGGAGGTAATGAAAAGATACTCGAAGCCATGTTCTCGAGCAGTTTCGACATGAAATTCGTTTTCCTCGAATATCCTTAAAACTCAATAAGGTACGACTGGACCTTGGAGAATATAAGGCCTCTGATACTTCAACGGGAGTACCATTGGACAACGAAAAACGGGCTTTGCCAAAACCTTGAACAAGGGTTGAGGGTCCTGAAATGGTTGTCACTGAGGTTACTTTAGGCGTATAGGAGATAAAGTATGATTTATCTCTCAAGATAGTATGAGTTGTTCCACTATCAACCAGACAATCCACTGCCCCGTGGTCCATGCCTTATGCTGGAAGAAAGTGAGAAAACTATTGCGGATACGCGAGATCGACGACGAGCGACGGGGTGTGCGCAGGACAACGGTCGGCGGACGTCGAGGCGAGCGGTACGTCGGGTCTCCGGCGTTGCACGAGCAAAGTGCTGATAACGTGTTGTGGACAATTAGCTCAACCTCTCTTTATATCAATATATGTCAATATCTTTCTACAAGCCATCCCAACCTCTCTTTATATAGGAAGAGAGAGGTTGGGAGTTACAAAGTGAAAAGTCACTTGGGAGTTACAAAGGTGAAGAGTCACCATGATGATGAAGTCACTTGGGAGTTACAAAGGTGAAGAGTCACCATGATGATGAATTACAACACATTAAATTTTTTCGGTGTTATATAATTATTTCATAGTTTTCTTTTTGGCTTAATTGGACATTTGGAAAGAGGGGAGGGGGGGAGTCGAAAGTTAGTCAGGAATTCAATATTTTTTTTAAAGAATTGTAGAAGTCCATTGAAATCCATTGTTGCCAAGATGAATTTTAAGACTTCCCTAAATTTCAGTTTGGAGTTTTGCTCATTTCTCGAGGGGTTATCAATTTTAGTTAGAAAACGAGAAAGGGTAAGAGGAACATGAATTTTTTTTTAGGGTCAAATATTGGTGTAATGCTCATTTTGGGAAATTTTCAACTGAGTACAAAGCCGGAGCAATGATACTATTTAATTTAATTTTACTTTTATTATTTTTCCACATAATATACATTTTGATATAAAAAATATTAAAAAATATTGAAAATGGATGAGCAAAATTAGGCTAATTCTAAGGGCACATTACTTTTTACTAGGAGCTAGTCCAAATTTTTTCAAAAAATTACAAGTTTGTCATTCATTTTCTTTGCTTGGGACTAGTCCAAATTTTTTCAGCAAGTAGGACAGCAACAGTTCTAACATAAAGTAAGACTGCCAACTTAGTTGCAGTCCTATTTTATACTGGATCTTCTGCTCACGGAAACCCTTCCTCCTCGCCCCTCGCCCCGCCGTCGTCGAAGGAGGAGGCAGCGGAGGCCCCTCCTCCGCATTCTCCCCCTTCCTCCTCATCCGCCGCCGCCTCCTCCTCCACCGCCTCCTCCTCCTCCGCCTCCTCCAACTCCTCCTACGCCTACCCCCTCTCCGCAGCAGCCTCCTTCGCCGACCCCTCCCGCTTCGACGACGACGAAGGGGAAGCAGCCCTCTGCCCCACCAGATCCCTCCATCTTTTTCGTCCTCCGGACATACACTCGACTAGACCAGCTTCCGCATAGGCGGCGTCGTCGAGGGGGAGTTCGATCTCGTCTGTCGTAGTCTCGGCCTCTTCGGCCCTGAGGACTTCGTCGTCCCCTCCTCCCTCTAGGAGGCCACCACCCGCCGCCGCCTCTCCCCTCCCCAACATCCTCTCCCTCCTCCTCCGATGCCGACGATGCTGGCGGCGGAGCCTTCCTCGTCCATCTCTCTATCCTCCCTGTCGTCTCCTCCGCCTCCTTCCCGCACTCCCCCTCCCTCGCCTCCTCCTCCTACTCCTACTCCTACTCCTCCTCCTCCGCCTCCTGGAACCCTAATAGAATTTGGAGGGACTAGCCCCAAGTAAATTTTGGACTGTTCCCAGTAAATTTTTTACTATTATGGGCTGTCCCCTAGTAAGGAATAGCCTCTAGCAATTTTTTGTGTGCCCTTAGAATTAGTCCGAAATTATGAGAGAGAAAAAAGTGTTGATAAGAAATACAATAACTTTATTTATTAAAGGCTTAATTGCACTTTGCTACCCTCAACTATTCCGCATTTTCAACTTGATACCATAAACTTTTTTTCGTAACAAATTGGTACCTCAAGTATTATTTTTTTTCAACTTGATACCTAATTTTTCAAAAATTCCGAAAATGCCCTTCCCTCTTCCTTCCCTCCACCCCCTTCCCCACTCCGACCACCCCCCCTGCTAGCTCTGGCCGCCCCACCCCCTCCCCCTACTAGCTCCGCCCCCCCCCCCCCTAGCTCCGGCCGTCCCCCTGCTAGCTTCGGCCACCCCCAGCCCCGCCCCGCCCTCCCTCCCCAGCCCCCCTCCTCCCGTGCTGCCGCGGCCTAGGGGAGAGGCGGGGGCGGGCGGGCGGCCGGAGCGAGCAGGGGGGGGGGGGGGCCGGAGTGTGCAGGGGGGCGGCCGGAGTGTGCAGGGGGGAGGGTTAGGGGTAGGGGCATTTTAGTCCAAAATAACATCTGGGTACCAAATTGTTACAAAAAATAGTTTATGGTACAAAGTTGAAAAATGATAATAGTTGAGGGTAGCAAAGTGCAATTAAGCCTTTATTAAAATCTCTCTATAAATCTATAAAAGTCCAAGAGGCGCCTCTGAAAATATTTATTTTGGAAAAGCTATTCCCAGTAGCAATTCGGAGAAAAGGCATCGTCGGCCACAATGATAAGCGTCATCGCTCAGGTGATCACCGAAAAATTAGTCATGCCAATTCTCCCCCTTTCCATTTTACCTTTAAAATTAGGGTTAGAATTAGGTTTTTCTTCTTCTTCTTCCATAGATTTACAGGAGCAATCTTGATAAAATTTCCTGATGGTACTTACAAATTCTTCACACAGGAACGTCTTCTAGGCGCTGCTCTGGGGAGCGTGTTCGTCGGAGGAGTTGTTTTCGAGCAGCGGAGGGGCATATACGCTTCCATTTCCGACAAGAATTCCGCTCAGATTGTTCCATACAAGGTGAAGCTTCAACTTTCTTGATTCCTTTATCACGAACGAACGGAGCCAATACTATTGTCGTTCAATGATAAGAGCTTAGCGGATTGATCCTCGCCGGACCCTTCCCAACAACCTTAGAAATAGCCACCTGCTTCCCCATCCAGCCCGTGTCTATTCACGACGTTGGACCGTACGTCGACCTGACTGGCTCCCGACAAAGCCACAGGCTCGAACGACCTACCTATAGGATCGAGCCACAAACCTTCTTCGCTCGGAAGCCCTTGGTCCCGCGACAGTGTTTGTAGACTGGTAGTCAACGTGCCCTCGTAAATCCGTCTGCAAACCCGTATATATCATGGAACCGACTCGCCGAGGAGTCTTTTATTGGCATTACTCTCATCGAGTACATCCTCTATTTCCAAAACTCACCGGTTCACGCGAGTTTTGGAGGAGGTCAATGGAAAGGACTGAGCACTAGCCCGCAGCGTGGCCAAAGATAATGCACTGAGAGCAAACCGGGAGAACCCACTCATACTCAATGCGTTGTTCGATTCTATCTCCATTCAGCAGCTTTATGGTGATAGACTGCAGGAGAGCATTATTTGTCTCTACTTCTACAAAGATTTTGGCGTACACAAGTTGCTGCCTGTTTGCAGTAGGGGGGGGGGGGGGGGGGGGGGGGGGTCCAATCAAGCTAGCCATTTTCATAATGGCAGGAGCATTCCTTAGTTGTAGCGAGAGCCCCATAGTTGTAGCGAGAGCCATGGGAATTGGATCTAAATTGGGACCGGTGACAATCTATCACGCTAAAAGCTAGTAGACGGATTCCACCGCCGCAAAATAACTAGGCTTCTGTCAAACATCCCATGACCATTCTCCATGACACTTGGTCAAATCATCTTTGAGAGAAAACTTAACGAAATAGAACCTGTTTTCTCTCGAGAATACATCAATGGCTCCTTGCGGATGCCAAGCTCTCCTTGCAAATGCCTTGACATGACCGAAGAGTGGTCTAGCGCCAACCACATACATCACGATCGTATGCTGCTATATTTGACACCCTCGGCAATGTCGTCATCGGATATCGCCACCATCCGAACCCCATCAAGTACTAAGGGTTATAAATATTGAAGGGGAATGGCTTCCTGCTGCTTTGGTGTATTGCAAAGTGCAGCCCAAGAGATGGGTGGTGTTCCTGAGACAACCACGGATGAGGAAAAATTAGGCGGAATGCCCTGTAATATGTTATGATGGCCCTGATCCATCGGAGTCCTGCGTCCACCCTACCTTAAACATTGACTCCTCTCCTTGGTCCGCACACCCTGCCCAGACCCATCCACACCGAGCTCGCTGCCCGGTCGTCGCCCTTTGGGCGGGAGAAAAGGCATAGGTTGCGATAGATGAGTCGCCCCTGCTCGTGTCTGGATGGTTTCAACTCTGGGTTAATTAACTACGAATACTTGAATAAAACAAACTTCAATTTTAGATTAATAAATTGTCATCTCCCTTCTCCACTTACCTATGCTCTCTTCCTTTCTTTTTTGTCCTCCCTGTTTTATGATTTCATATGATGTCTCTATGGTTTACATTTAAAAGGCAACTCGACCTTGGCACATGTAGTTATTGACATTTGACATCGACTCTTCAGTATAAAAATTTGTATTTGGTGAAACAATTATAACAAGGGCTCATGTTCAGAAATTCTTTTTAAATTAGATTGTTGGATAATTACCTAATGTAACTTGAAAGCTTGACTTATTACTAATTTGAATCTTCCCACGTTCCCAACTCCTTCATCCATAACTTTTGTGATTGATTGCTGGATTTCCATAAAAATCTTCAAGATACTGGGCACAGATAATATCTTGAATATTTTCATATCATTTATCCAATCACTTCTACTTTCCCAATCGGTGGATCTATTGGTATTCATTTCACATTCCCAACCACTTATATACATCATGATATATATCAAACCCATTATATATCTAGCTTTCTTACCATGGTAGATGATAGCTTGCTGCTTACTTATGCTAGGAACTGGGTCTACAATCTGGCCAAGCTGACTCAAGCCTGGCATGTTCAAGCTTGGGTCACTTAGGATTTTGAGGGAAAATGCTGCATGTGAAAGTAAAGCACCAAACAAATGCATGAGTGAAGTACTAGAAAATTATAAAATTGCCTTGGAAAGGCTATATTAGGATAGTAGGATGGATCATTAGAGTTTGTTAAAGAATTCCTGCTGCACTAAACTGGACTTTTAGCATAACTTGTTGTTCATTTTTGGGCCAGGATTGCTGCTATATAATTCGCTTAATTTTGAAAAGGATCCTTGTATTCTCAGTTTTTCTTTATGTGCCATAAGATTCTTGAGTGTGGATCTTCAGGAAGTAGTAAATTATGCACTCCAAACATCAGCAAATTTTATTTTCAGATGTTGCTTCATCCTAATTTTGGTTGATTTGGCTTCCTCTAATCATAGTACTTAAGTTAGGAACGGCAACTGAATAAAAACTGATTGGACTGTCCAGACTCTTCATTTAATATAATTCCCAAGGCCTTTTCTTGTGAGTTGTGACCTTCTTGTCCAATTACCAGTCAAACGGCTTGCTTATGTGCGGAAGTACTTTTGTTAATTCTCCTATTTACTATCCTACTTGATTTTGATCTCCGTGGGACCATAATAGCGCAACTGAACTCGTCTTTTTCCATAGTATCATTGCACATGATTGCTTGTATATTATACTTGTGATATCCTGTTCAATTTGTAGGTCCCCCTGAAGACTTCCTTGTACACAGATCAACTGTAGAAGAGTAAAATATTTTATAAATATGGTCTGAATGGATGACTAAAGTGCCATGTCCTTTTTGTATCTTCTTGTTGATATACTTTTCAACAGCGACAATTATGCTTTCCACCTTTTGGTCATCTCCGGTTTCTGTTTTTGTGCTTCATAATCCATTATCTGTAATAACACGAGAAGATTCTTCGGCATCCTTGTAGCTGCGAATTCCATGTGCTATATATTGTTTACAACTTTACATCAAAATTTGGTGGTTGTACCATCAAAGCAAAGTAAACTTTTAAGGAGGAAGTATAAACAACCTATCAGGAGTAAGTTATACTTAAATTATGCATTCAGATGGCTAGTAGCATGCAGAGAGAACAAGATTGATGACGAAAAATCAAGAGAATTAGGAACACTAATTGAATATTTAAGGGCGTGAGCAGATTAGGTATAGTACCATCAGTCTTCTGAAAATGACATCACTTCTAAAAATAGATCCTTCGTCTTAATTTGTTTCAGGCAACATGGATTTTCTTAAGAAGTATCGAACTACTCTGTAAGAGAAAGGGTCTTGCAGGAGATGATGAAGAGAAATAAAAATATAGCGTTGCGTGTAAAAATATCCTGTTGAAAGGAGCTTTATTGTTTTGTAAGTAGGATTGAGAGAGTTTGAGAATATGAAATGAAGAATGGTTGATGTTGGTCATCTTTAGTACTGTCTTTCATTCTCTAAGAATGAGTTGATATTCAGTGTAAAACTATTTGTGACTGAAGAATTTGAACCTTTTACCCCTTGGTGAGCTGATATTCAGTGTAACTATATTTTGACTGGAGAATTGAGAACCTATTTACCTGTGGTTATCAGTTCAATTGTTGAATCATTACAAGTGGCTAAGACAAGGTAGTGGATGCGAAAAGGAAAAATATATGTTGATTGAAGAAGAAGTGAAGAATCTAATGGGCAGCATTCATATCATTTCAATTGCTGGATTGCTGCTAATGGCCAACTGGCCAAGACAATTGGGTTGTTGTGGGAAGATAATAGTCAATTTTAGGAAGAATAGCATGACTATGCTCTGAGGGACACTAATATATCCTGAATAATTACTAATTACTGCCTAAACAACATTCTGTATACAAGCATGATACTCTTGAAGAGGGAAGGTCTAATAGAGACATAAAATGATGAACTATTAGGAGATGAGATCATCATTATGTTGAATAAGGCCTCTAGACAACCACTATAACACATTTATACAAAGACTGCTACGTGATGAGCTACTTTGAGTTGAATAAGACCTTGAGACATTCTCTAAAACACATCAATGCAAAGACAATTATAGGACAGACTACTTCAGGTGTTGACAAACATCAGGTGGAAAACTTCCAGATGTCCAGTGAACTTGAAATTATTCTCTAAAGGGGACACATTAAACAAGACCAAGATTTGTGATGAACGGGACAGAGAGTCGAGTGGCATGTTTTGACCATTTGGTCTTGTTCCTTAAATTGGTCGTAATTTGGCTTATTGTGGCCTGTTGGTTGAATATATTATGAGTTCAACTTCCAAGCCTTCTCCATCAATGGGGTAAATATGGAACATTATAACTCTGTAAAAGAACTGCGCACTTCAACCTTTTTGTGGTGCCAAATTCCTAGCCATCCAACTAATATCAAGAGAGCATTGCCATGAAACCTGTTTGTCCAACTGTCAGGTAGGTAAAGCTACGTTTTTGGTCATGCATTGGAAGCTCATGCAACCAACTGGTACCCTCCAACCTACCCATTTTTTTGTGGTTGTCTATGTGCACATTTCATTTGTCATGATTTGAAAATCCTGAAGACGTTAACTGAAACTTTTGTTGTAATCTTAGATGCTTGAGCAGAGATAAGTAATAGGGGAGCTGAAGGGACGGTCCCTTAGGGACTTATTCAACTAGTTCATTAAAGTTTACTAGTAGTTTATAATTACAGGTTTTTATGAAACCTTGGTCATATTTCCATACCCGTATCCAAAATTTGGATCCTTTTTAGCCGAGTTCGTGTGTCCGTCAATTATGAGTTTAAAGGACCAGACTCTTGGATATGTATCCGTACCCGACATCCGTATCCGAGGCCAGGTAACATAGCTTGTTATAATGCAACTACATAGTGATTATGATCAAGGAATGCTAAATGCCATAAATTTTTCGATCACTATCATATATTTTGCACTTTGTCAAACCTTGTCATAAATCTTCGAATTGTCGAACATTAATCAAGTTATCAACTTCGGTGAAGGTTTTCTTTGATTATCAGTAAGCTAATCATGCTTTTTCGGTAATGTAGCGTTGAATGGGTTTACCTCGGGTTATCTGGTTGACACATTTCTGTTATGTGCACCATATATCCATTATCAATATTACTGGTTAACATTATCGGCATCTTTGGAGCTTTTTAATCCACCTATTATAGGCCTTCGATATTACTTTTGATAGTCTGTACCTTTGGGTAAAGTAAAAGTTCAAGGATGAATTAGAAACCACCTGTCAGGAGTAGAGGTATATCTGTATAGAATTATGTATTCAAGATGGCTAGAAGCATGTAGCCGAAGAAAGATTATTGACATAAAAGCTATTGAATCAGGAACACTAATTGACTTCCAAGGGTGCCAACAGGTTAGGGGTTGTTTGGGTTTAAGAACCTAAGATGGAACTTGGAAGAAAAGAGTTCTTCAAAGTTCTCGTGTTTGGTGCATGGAACCTATAGAAGTATGCGGACCAAACCTTTAAATTAGGCTCCTTGTTCCCTTGCCACATAAGCAAATGGGTTCCTCTAACTTCCTCTCAAAATGTGTGAGAATTTGGTAAGTCCTCTCATGGTAGTCAAAGGCGCGCCTCGGAGCAAGGCGCAACATCTTCCGCACTTCACTAGGGAGACACCTTTCTCCGGGCGCACCCAAGACATGCCTTAGTGCGCCTTTCAGCAAGGCGCAACCAAGAAAAGACGCGCCTTATATGTTTTTTGTTTTTTTTAAAAAAAATTAAGCCATAGAGATAGTCCTTACCTCATACAAGTGGGAGGAAGATAACCATTTCCACGGTTGTCAAAGTTGGCTACAGTTGAACTTGAAAAACTAAAATTTATTAAAAGCGTGGTAAACAAATACAAAATTTTGTTAGTTTTGTTGAGTGCTATTGTTACTCTGCTAGTTCACTTGGTTATGTTAACATGTTTTTGTTGGTTTTAATATGTTATTTGGTTTTATTTCTTATATTACTACTTGGTTATGTTAACATGGTTTTGTTGGTTTTAATATGTTATTTGGTTTTATTTCTTATATTACTAATTTATTTATTTATTTATGTGTATTTTTATTATGTTTTATTTTATGCCTCACTTCACTCGGACACACTCTTTAAGTGCGCTTTGCGCCTCGGACGATATGGATCCTTTGCGCCTCAAGTGCGCCTTGCGCCTTTGAGTACCTTGAGTCCTCTTTTTTTCTCTTCCAAATGTCCGCCTAATAAAGACAGCAAATTAGACTCGAGTTATTTGAGTTCCCATCCCAAACTCCTTGTACCAAACAAGAGAAGCCGAGAATTTCTGGGCAAGAAACCATGGAAGTTGAGGTGGGACCCACTTCCAAGATCTTCCAACTTCCATGGCTTCTACAAGTTCTTCCAACCTCCATATACCAAACAGCTCCTATTAGGTACAGTGTTGTTGGACTGCTGACAATGGGCTCCCTTTTGACAATAGGCCCTTTCATCTAAATTGTTTCTAGGAAATAATGAAATTTCTTAAGAATTGTCGAACTTCTTTGCAGGGGTCAGTTTTGCAGGAATTGATGAATACACTGGCCACTGGGTATAAATAAAATCTTGTGTGTAAAAATATGCACTTGAAAGGCGCTGTATCATTTTGCAAGTTGGATGGAGAAATTGAGAATATTAAACTAAGAATGGTTGATGTTGGTAATTTGAATTTTTCATTCAATCACCAAGAATGAGCTTGATTTTCAGCTACTTGATTGAAGAAATGAGAATCCATGGACCTTGGTATCAATATCATTGCAATTGTTGAATTGTTGCAAGTGGTTAAGATGACAAAGTAATTGTGGGATACTGACAACTATTTTGTAAATTGAATAAAAATGAAGAATCTAATTGGTGGCATCCATATCATTGCAATTGCTAAATCACTGCAAGTGGCCAAGACAGTTGTGTAGTTATGGGGAAGGGATTAGTTAATTTTAGGAAGAATAACATGACTATGCTCTGGCACACATTAGACATTTATTCTAAATAATTACAGCCAAAACAATAGTCTCTATTTTTTGGTGAAATTTACGATTATGTAATAACGCATATCTGCATCTGAAAAGTAACATATAAGAACCTTCGTATTGTTTGACTCTATGTTGTTGTACTTATTTCATCTTGAGGTTTATAATCAGATGCCATTGTCAAGAATGGAATGCACGAGACATTGATTACTGGGACTTTGTCAAAAAAAAAAAAATCTCAAGATTTCAGATATTGAAAGGATTGGTCGACGTTCGACGATAAGATTTTAGGGGTTGGATTAACTTCATGTTAGGAAAACAAGGATTAGATATCATGAACCAACAATAGCAACCCACCCCAAGAGGGTGGTTCCTGTCTATGTTCACAGACGCCTGTCCATAATTGTGGGCAAAGCTGTGTACAACTTTTCCTCCCTGATGTGCACCTGTAGGAATAGACCCTTCTAATTATCCTCATATAGATTGGTATGGGGTGGTGGTTATTGTAGTAGACCCTTCTGATACAGTAGAAATTCATCTTCATATAGATTGGTATGGGGTGCCTCTTTGTTAACGAAAAACTCAAAGCATATTAGAGTGACTTCGCTTGACTCCGTGGAGGCTGAATAAAGTTGCAACATGTAAGTCATCTTTGTCACCAGCCTTCTCCCATTGAATGGAGGGAACGTGAGAATGCTGTGTAAAAGAATTGACATGGTTTTTATGACCGACTATCGACCCTGACATCAACCCTTTGTGGTGCCAGATTCCTAGTTGGTAGATGTGAGCATGAGAGGGTCATACCATAAACCTAAACAATGGTTGACCTTTCTTTCTTTTGGCTATGCAATTTAAGCTCATGCAACCAAGAAGTAGCCTCCAAATTCCCCTAGGCTATAAAGAACCTAGATGACGCGGTATGATGATAAATTTTTAGTGGGGAATTGCACATCAAGCCAAAGAGTGAAAAAGAATTTCCTATTGAATAGAGTAGTACGGCTATTAATACTATTTAAGAAAGGGAGTTCAAGAACCCAAAATTTTCTTAGTGAAGCTATTCAAGTAGTTATATAACTGCGTAATTTGATTTAATAATTCCATGCAGAATGGCTTTACCTTTATGTTATATCAAATATTTACGAAGAAGATTTTAACATCTCACTAGTTAAAGTTACATTGGAGTTACTAACTTTGATATATGATTTTGAGCATCAGTTTTTGGAGAATGAAGACCCTTAACGGACTGTCTCTGGTGTTTGCAGCCAAAAGACCTCATACTTGGAAAAAACTTTTCGTCAGATGTTGCGAAGATGTGGAACAAAGCTGTAGATGGGACGTTGGGGAATCTGGTTGTGTATCTCAGCTCACGCAGGTGGTAGGGGAAGCTGTTCTTGTTTCTCCTTGTTGCTCCAAATGAACCCTTCATAAATTTGTCATTGTTCTAGTAGTTTTATTCACACATCCAAATTGGTGTAGACGATATATACAACTTGCATAAGAATGTTTTGGCGTAAAATATGCTCCATTTTTTGAAGGAAAATGGATCAATATTTCAATTGTTATGGAAGCTTTTGAGTGACATGGTATTTTCTTTTTTTAGAATCCATAATACATGTGGGTTGCCATACTCTACTGTTTCTCTGCGTGTGAACTTTCCTACTCTATGGAGAAGCAGTTTCAGTTGCCATCATTCAGTATCTTCAGTTGTTTGCATAACACTCCCCTGTGCTCCCCTATGACAATGTGCTCCATCATTAATGAAAAGTATCTTCAGATTGATGTTAATTCAGTTACATTATGCTTTTTTATTGGATCTTGATGACATTTTCCAATACAAAAGACTACTCTTTTTTAATGTTTATTGGACGTTGATATAATTTTCAAAGTGAAAAGCTATGTATTAATTATCCTTAACATGTACCCTTAAGAAAACCCATTTTTTTATCATCTACTGTGTACTTTGGGATGTTAACATGTCATTACTCATTCCATGAGTTTGTGCACCACCTGTGTTTATCAGATTTTGATCTGCCATCTGGTCATTCATGGACTGTTTTTTGTTAGTTTAAGATGGGATGTCCAAAAAATGTTTGCATTATTACAAAAGTACTTTGGGAAGTAAACCCACTGTCACTGTACATTAGCTAAACACATGTAAGGGATGACCATTGATGTGTATCGAGTCCTATTGGTGTCATTTGTCTGAGTTGTATTCAAATAGGATCTCAACCTTATAGCCCACATTTTTTTCCTTTTTGTTTGAGCAGTAAAAAACTCCATATTAGTGAAAACAAGATCCATCAGGTTATGATTAACATTTCATTTTTTAAGAGGGGTAAAACTTTTGTGAAAATGTAGAGGCAAGTTTGGGGCATTTTGTTCTAATGTCACCTACAAGAAGTTATCCGTAAATTCGACTGACAATTTGTACTTTGTTACCTATGCGTGTCTTGGGTGATGGGAGTTTTCCATCCCTGCTAGGAGAATGAATTAAACTGGGAAATATATGGTTAAAGTCTCTACGATATCTATTCTACTGTATATATTCTTCTATTCTACTGTACAATGTCAAAAGTAGGCTTCACCGTGAAAGTTTTCTTTTCCAGAAATACCCTTCACTACCCTTCAATAATTAAAAACAGTAATTAAATATGTATTAAAGGTATGCATGCATGCAAAGTAGGCAACTTTTGATAGTTAATAAATCAAAGGTATGCATGCATGCAAAGTAGACAACTTTAAAACTAGAGCAAAGGTTAATGAAGGATGCATGCAAAATAGACACAGTAGTCCAAGAGACCAGAGAAATATTTTCTATTTCCATCATTTAATTTCTCCCAACTTTCAAGTTTCCACCTATTATATTTCCACCTATAATGAAATTAAGGAATTGTTGAGGCAAGTTTGGGGCATTTTGTTCTAATGTCACCTACAAGAAGTTGTCTCTAAATTCAACTGACAATTTGTACTTTGTTACCTAGCGTGTCTTGGGTGATGGGAGTTTCCCATCCCTGCCAGGAGAATGAATTAAACTGAAAAATATATGGTTTAAGTCTCTACGATATCTATTCTACTGTATTCTTCTATTCTATTATATAATGCCAAAAGTAGGCTTCAACGTGAAAGTTTTTTTTTTCCAAAAATACCCTTCAGTAATTAAAAATAGTAATTAAATATGTATTAAAAGGTATGCATGCATGCAAAGTAGGCAACTTGGGAGTGATAGTTAATAAATCAAAGGTATGCATGCATACAAAGTAGACAACTTTAAGAGCATGTTTAATACACCATAAGATATTGTTTGGAAAGAGAGAAAAATGGGGGGAAGGAAAATGTTGAGGGAAAAATGAGTGGAAAATTAGAAGTATTGGTGTTTGGGAAGGGGAAGGGAAGAGGAGGGAGAGAATTTTGGGAGAAAAATTCATGCGGGCCCCACTCAAAAAATTTTCTCCCAAAAGTAGGAGAAAAATGAAGAGTTGAGAGGATTATGGGAGAAAGTACCCATCTATCCTTCAAAAAAGTTAGTTTCATTTATGATTTGAAAAAAAAAAATCAAGGATTGAATGGTAATTATATCCATCTCCGCAAACAAATAAAATATTATTTTTAAAATTTTCCTTCCTCTACTTTTTGGTCATCTAAACAAGTGAAAGAAAAATTAATTTTACCTTCGTTTTACTCTCCTCCATTTTCTTTTCCCTCAAATTTTCCTTTCCCTCCTAAAAAATGTTCCCAAACACAGTGTAAAACTAAAGCAAAGGTTAATAAAGGATGCATGCAAAGTAGACACAGTAGTCCAAGAGACCAGAGAAATATTTTCTATTTCCGTCATTTAATTTCTCCCAACTTTCAAGTTCCCACCTATTATATTTCCACCTATAATGAAATTAAGGAATTGTTGAGGCAATTTTGGGGCATTTTGTTCTAATGTCACCTACAATAAGTTGTCTCTAAATTCAACTGACAATTTGTACTTTGTTACCTATGCATGTCTTGGGTGATGGGAGTTTCCCATCCCTGCCAGGAGAATGAATTAAACTGGGAAATATATGGTTTAAGTCTCTACGATATCTATTCTACTTATCTATTCTACTAATGCCAAAAGTAGGCTTCAGCGTGAAAGTTTTCTTTTCCAAAAATACCCTTCACCACCATTCAATAATTAAAAACAGTAATTAAATATGTATTAAAGGTATGCATGTATGCAAAGTAGACAACTTTAAAACTAAAGCAAAGGTTAATAAAGGATGCATGCAAAGTAGACACAGTAGTCCAAGAGACCAGAGAAATATTTTCTATTTTTGTCATTTAATTTCTCCCAACTTTCAAGTTCCTACCTATTATATTTCCACCTATAATGAAATTAAGGAATTGTTGACGCAAGTTTGGGGCATTTTGTTCTAATGTCACCTACAAGAAGTCTCTAAATTCAACTGACAATTTGTACTTTGTTACCTATATGTGTCTTGGGTGATGGGGGATTCCCATCCCTGCCAGGAGAATGAATTAAACTGTGAAATATATGGTTTAAGTCTCTACGATATCTATTCTACTGTATATATTCTTCTATTCTACTATATAATGCCAAAAGTACGCTTCACCGTGAAAATTTTCTTTTCCAAAACTATTCTTCACTACCCTTCAATAATTAAAAACAGTAATTAAATATGTATTAAAGGTATGCATGCATGCAAAGTAGACAACTTTAAAACTAAAGCAAAGGTTAATAAATGATGTATGCAAAGTAGACACAGTAGTCCAAGAGACTAGATAAATATTTTCTATTTTCCGTCATTTAATTTCTCCCAACTTTCAAGTTTCCACCTATTATATTTCCACCTATAATGAAATTAACGAATTGTTGAGGCAAGTTTGGGGCATTTTGTTCTAATGCCACCTACAAGAAGTTGTCTCTAAATTTAACTGACAATTTGTACTTTGTTACCTATGCGTGTCTTGGGTGATGGGAGTTTCCCATCCCTGCCAGGAGAATGAATTAAACTGAGAAATATATGGTTTAAGTCTCTACGATATCTATTCTACTATATATATTCTTCTATTCTACTATATAATGCCAAAAGTAGGCTTCACCGTGAAAGTTTTCTTTTACAAAAATATCCTTCACTACCCTTCAATAATTAAAAATAGTAATTAAATATGTATTAAAGGTATGCATGCATGCAAATTAGGCAACTTGGGAGTGATAGTTAATAAATCAAAGGTATGCAGGCATGCAAAGTAGACAACTTTAAAACTAAAGCAAAGCTTAATAAAAGATGCATGCAAAGTAGACACAGTAGTCCAAGAGACCAGAGAAATATTGTCACCCCCAGTTTCCAGAAACAGGGGTATTTTTGTCATTTTTCATTTTTGAATTATTTTGGAATTATTTATTTATTTATAATATTATTTTGGGGTTATTTGAGTCGGGTTCGAATTTCAGCTCAATCCGACTTGAAACGGGGACCCGGGGTAGTTTTGACTCGAGTGGGACCCACACACTAGTTAGACATGGCCCACATAATATTAATTTTAGTCCACATGATATTAATTTTAGTTAGTAGTTAGACTAATTATTTATGGATAGGTTTAGTTTAATTAGAGACTTAAAACTTGACTAATTTGACCTCAACCTTTAACCCATTCTTAATTTAAATCAAATAGGTCAAGTGGGGGCATTTTGGACTTTTCTAATGGGGACACCTCACCCTTTTTGGGCAGCCACCTATGGGGGGATAAGGAGTGAGTCATCATCTCTTCCATTTCATTTTATCCATCCATTTTCTCTCTCATGTTCTTCCCCAAATTTCTAGAGAGCAACCTCATCGATTTCATCTCCAAATCCACCATTTCTTCCACCAAATCTTCTTCCTTTCTCCTCTACTCCATAGTTAGAGGGTGCTAGCCAACTTTGGGAGGATTCGGAGCTCGTTCGTGTCCTTTTGGAATCTCTACGTGTCGGTGTCGTGTCGGAAAGCTTTTTTCCTTTGAATCTCTCTCCCGGAAGGTATAACCTCTCCTCTAAACCACCCCAACATGCATATAGAATTATTTTGGACCCGTAGGAATGACCCCCATGGTTGTATCTCCATTTGTGTCCATTTCGTGTCCATTTGGAGGTCATAGGAGTGTCCTTTGTGTTGTGCTTTGTGTCCATGTGGGAAACCCCCAATTTTGGACACTTCTTGTGGTTGATATTTAGTTTAATGAATATTTCTATTTTAATTTCAGATTTTAGATTCCTATAATATTGCTCTTAATGTTTTATATATATATATATATATAAATATTTCATGGTTATATAATTTATAAGTATGTGTGTGTGTGTCTCTCTATATATATATGTGTGGGTGAGTGGATATGTATATATATTTTCATGTGTGTGTATATATGTATATATATATATATTCATGTGTCTCTATATATTTATTTGTGTGTGTGGATAGATGGTTAGAGAGTGAGGGAATGAGCAGGAAAGCAGCAGGAATAAGCAGTAAGCAATAAGCAGTAAGCAATAAGCAGTAAGCAGGAATAAGCAGTAAGCAGAAGCAGTGCAGGATGGTTTTTTGGAGTTTTTGTGGTCCCGAAACATTCCCTTTTGAACCACCTTAGCCCCAAATACCTACTCCCACTTGTCAACCACATTTAGTACTACGAAACCCCTAAGTTAGAGAGTGTTATTAGTGTGTTAGATGGTTAGTGGAGTAGTGTTTATAGTGGTAGAAAATAAGGTTGGTCATGTTATGTTATATGTCATGTTAAGATACATTAGGGGGTTTGTGGTAGTTGTTTGAGTTGGTTCTTGAGAGTTATTTTAGGAGTAGCATTCTAAGTTAGATGGGGGTTAGATAGATGATGTTTGTGAGGGAGAGTGAGTGTGGTTTAGAAGAAATGGGTTATGTTAGATGTGGTATCTTGATATCTCAAGATTACCTTAAAGTAATGTTGGGATGACCAACATGAAGATAAGATGGATTAGATGCCCAAGAACCCTAGATTTCTTGGTTGGTAAACCCTAGATAGGATAGTATCTAGCTACCCTAAGAAGCCTAGGCTAGTATCCTGAGATCTAGAAGGGTTTCCTTTGTAATGGGTAAGGTATTGGTATTTACCTTGTGAAGGGTAAATGTAGGTAATAGGGTATTGATAAGATATTGAGTTTGACTTCTAAGATTGGCTTAGAAATAGGTTATCTTGGTAGGTAATGACTAGATGAGGGTAGTTTAGGCTAGTCTTGACCTCCGTTGACCAAGAGTTGACTTTTGACCAAAAGTCAACTTCAAGTCAACACTTGACTTAGAATTGACCAAGACCAAACCAGAGTTGACCAGTTGACTGAAAATCAACTGTTAGTTAATATTTGACTTGTTTGACCTAGGGTTGACCCAGGGTTGACTCAGTGTTGACCAGAGTTGACCAGAGTGTTGACCCAGGGTTGACTCAGTGTTGACCAGAGTTGACCAGAGTTGACTTTTTGACCAAAAGTCAACTATAAGTCAACCTTTGACCCCGTTCGACCTAGTTTGACTTGGATTGACTCCCAGTGACCTGGTATGACCTAGTATGAACCAGTATGACCTAGTATGACTCAGTTTGACCTAGATTGACCTAGTTTTGACTTAGACTTGCATTCATGACTTAAATTAGTTTTCTTTACAGTATAAAAAATCATGTTTGACTCATAGTATCTTATTTTAGGTCTGTGATCACTCTGAGCGTCTGTTCACCTTATCAGCTCAGGACCACAGGCGAGTACATTCACTGATAGTTTTCATTGTCTTGATATCTGCTATATCCGATTCAGTTGTAGTGTCTTACTCGATTTTCAGTCACGATAGTTCACGGACTAGTATATGTTGGATCATGACATGGGATGTTGTTCCTAGATTTTCATGGTATATTGGTACATATTCTGTCTTATTTCAGTGTATTGGTATAGACACCGATTTCAAAAGGGGACTTACCCTCTTATGGAATCCCGTGTCATGACGTGTCATGTCCAGATCCATTGTACTATTCGGGGATGGGGGAGTTATTAGTGGTTGTGTGATCAAAATTCCCACAAGGTTCTATGGTACATATGGTTCATAGCTATACCCTCACCTCACGACGGGTAAAGTCTTACCCTACGTTGTTCATAGCTTTCTATGGTGACCGGCCTTATCTATTGTATACATGGTTCATAGCCGATCGGATGGAAAGCCTGGGCATATTTTCCTAAGCCGATCACATAACACACTAATAATTCAAGGCACCTTTTATATTTATTATCTTTGGTGACTAAGTTCTGTTCGGGAGAAGGGTTACAGCCCCGGTCCTTGGGGGTTGTAACTCGGCTTCCGAATAGTTCCCAAGTCGCCCTATATACATACATATTATCGTCCTTTTCAGTACTCACATCTCGATATATATTTTTAGTTGATTTTGTCTTGTATTTCATTACACTGTCTCTTATAGAATTTGTCAATTCATATGGAACTGCTGTTGGTGTTTGTACTTGCTCATTTTCCTGACAGGATACCGTTGACAAATTTTACAGATGACTCTGAGACTGATTGTCCGACCTACTATAGGGTTGAGTCTGACGGAGTAGACTTAGACTGTGGCTTGTTGGTAGAGCCACTAGACTTTGCTCATCCTGAGTAGCATAGTTTAGTTAGGTTTGCCTGGTCTGCGAGCCAGCTAGTACATTTCAGTTTGTAGTATCTATTATATATATTTTCTGAGACCATGGATGTTTGTGTATAGCTCTGACTTGTGGATCTTGGACTCATTTCCTGTTTTATCTATCGTATTTTCCTTTCCATGCTATCTACCTTAGTTTGATATATGTGATTGAGACTGTATTGCTATGTCACCTCCATTCAGAGTGTATATACTGTACAGGTACCTTTATCTGTCTTAGTCGTAGTATTTACAGACCCTATATACAGCGTTCTACCGCCGATACTGCGGCGTAGGCTGGACGTAACCACGTGCTCGTGCCCCTCTTCAGGGTGCGGGTCGTGACAAATATTTTCTATTTTTGTCATTTAATTTCTCCCAACTTTCATGTTCCCACCTATTATATTTTCACCTATAATGAAATTAAGGAATTGTTAAGGCAAGTTTGGGGTATTTTGTTCTAATGTCACCTACAAGAAGTCTCTAAATTCAACTAACAATTTGTACTTTGTTACCTATGCGTGTCTTGGGTGGTGGGAGTTTTCCATCCCTGCCAGGAGAATGAATTAAACTGGAAAATATATGGTTTAAGTCTCTACGATATCTATTCTACTATATATATATATATATATTTATATATATATATATATATATATATATATATATATATATATATATATATATATATATATATATTTTATATATATATATATATAAAATATATATATATATATATATATAAATATATATAAAATATATATATATATATATATATATATATATATATATTCTTCTATTCTACTATATAATGCCAAAAGTAGGCTTCATCGTGAAAGTTTTTTTTTTTTCAAAAAATACCCTTCACTACCCTTCAATAATTAAAAACGATAATTAAATATGTATTAAAGGTATGCATGCATGGAAAGTAGGCAACTTGGGAGTGATAGTTAATAAATCAAAGGTATGCATGCATCCAAAGTAGACAACTTTAAAACTAAAGCAAAGGTTAATAAAGGATGCATGCAAAGTAGATGTCACACCCCGCTCCCGGAGGAGCGATCATCCTCACTAAGGCGTGATACCGCACGAGCCTAGATTTCGCTCGTGCAAGGCCAAGTCCAGAAACGGCCGATTTAAGCTAGGCCACAGAGTCGCACAGAGTGTCCCCATTTGCAACAGATTGTAAATATACACAAGTTGTAACAAATGCAAGCTCTTTATTGATATTCAAGAAGTGTTACAAGCTGCGCCATGCCAAAATTACAATTCGCTTAAGCTCTCTCTCGAAACATAAAAGGGTGCCAAGCGGCTTACAAGCTGGAATGATACATGGCGATGTTCCGATACATTATGTCATGTATATGGTGCTTTAGTTTCTTTGCAATGCTCCAAGGCTCCAGAGTTAGCTCCACGCCTTAGCACGTTTGAGGGAAGACTCCACCCGACGAGGTTCTCCCGTACCTTGCAAGCAGACTATGTAGTTATCAGTACATTGTTATGCACTGGTGGGGAGGCTAGCTCGCCCACTCGCTATCATTACCAAACACGTTAAATTTACTTTCGTGCACCATCTATTAGTTATTGTTTTTCTAATCTTGCCTTAGGATTAGTTTTATGGCATATGATTTAAAGCCTATCTCGTGCTACCGATATCAAGTGTCGCATAGGAGTATCATGCGCAACTTACCATACTTATCGTACAATCTTTCCTGCCCAAAGTAAACCAAGTTAGCCCACATTTTATACATAAAGACTTAGCAAAATTTCATAAGCATTCACGAGTGTCAAGGGCGTGTTCCTGCCTCAGGTGAAGTACTCAAGTTCTTTCAGATGTTCATTCAATTGTTCAGTTTACTCAGATTACTTGTTTCAATGCAAGGACTTGTACGTGGATTGCCACCAGCGAGCTCACTTAATCTATATGCATCGGTCGCTGGCAATACAAGCTATTTGGACTTATTCTTATGGTATTCGTAGTGACGTTTCCTATCAAGCGTGATGGCTGGTATATACCCTGATAGGCTACGCAATACCCGACTTACGTCACTTGAGTGACCAAGCCCTTCCCAAGCCGCCCGTAAGCCATGATTTTGCCTAGGCCGGCCACGATGTCTCTGATCGTTGCCTTGGAATCCTTCATCCCGTCCCTCGTGTACGAGTTATCCGCGACCATTTCATATTTTAACTTATCGGGGTGTCTTAAGCCATAATTGATTAATTTATTGGGATGTCTTGAACCATAATGGATTATCGACTGGATTGACGGCGGCATCCGTACATCGCGGGTAGCGAGCCCCGTTACACGTCTCCGCCATACCTGTCACTAATCTTTCTTTCCTTTCTTTTATTCATCTTTCATTTCTTTCTTCCTTTCACTTGTTTCTTTCATTTTTTTGTTCATTCATTCATTTACTTATTCATTCGTTCATTCGTTCATACATACATTCATTCATTATGCAGTTCTCTGTACGGGAACCACCTTAGAGACCCAACAGTCCCAAAGTGTTTCGATGTCTCTATTACTCGGCTCGGAACTGTTTGCCATTAAAATTCTTTTATTGCAAATTTCAATACAAATAGAACAGTGTTACAATATAGGACTTAGACGTAGTCCTAGGAGTACACTTTTATTTATCTGGGTCCCTTGTGCCGATGGAGTGAGTGGTAATGCGTTGACTCCGTTGACGATCTGACGACGGTTATCGGTTCTCTGAAGACTTGGATTGCTCTGGGTGCTGGAGCTTGCTGAGAGGAGGAAGACGTTGAGTGTTTGTATCTGCCTCTCTGGTGGTTGTATGGCCTGTCCGTGTGTAGGTAGATAGGTGTGTACGTCGGAAGAAGGAAATGATCCCTCTATTTATAGCTTTGCAGGCTGGCTGCTCATGCACGCATGTAGGATGCGCATGTACGCGGGGACGCCACGTGTTGATTGCTGATAGAGGCGCATGAACGATGCTCCCTGATCAAGGGGTTGAATTCTTCATACTGCTGTTGTGGACCGGCACGTAGCAGAGGAGAAGATCTTTCTGTTGCTGAGATCTTGGGTGAGTCGAGTCAAAGGACACGTGTCATCGACCCATGGCTCGGAGATCTCTGATTTGGTGGAGAATGATCTGGTAGGATGCGCCTAGGATTTGGCGCATGAGGAGGCTTTTGGCTCATAACCTTTAGGAGTCACGAACCATTCGGGGTGCATGGCTTTTGAGGCGCATGCGAGGCTTCAGAAGTGACTTAACTCCTGTCTTTTGGGATCAGAGAGCAGTCTAAGGCGCATGGCTTTTGAGGCGCATGCAGAGCTTTAATGGTGACTTTCTTTCTGTCTTTAGGGATCAGTGAAAAGTCTGAGACGCATGACTTTTGAGGCGCATACAAATTTGGGCGCATGGCTGCAGAGGCGCATGCAGGCAGTTGGATGGCCACGTGGCAGTATCCGTCGGAGGAAAGTAATGATGATGCTGATGTTGGCGACGCTTCATCTTCTGAACTGTTCAGACTTGGAGGGGGCGTGTTGCCAACTCTGTCAGTTCAGCATTTAATGTTTGTGACATTCGATAGACAGCTGAGTGGGCGCGTCGGTTGGCGTTCTACTAGGCGTATGGAGACGCATGGGGGCGTATCCCCTGTGATGCGCTTGGTACTGAAGGGCACGTCTGTGTGATGCACTTGATGTTGAAGGGCGCGTCTGTGTGATGCGCGGTCAGGCCGGCGCATCTGCTTCATGACACGTCTTTAATGGTGCGACTGTTACAATCTTCGAGTGCTTTAAATAGCTGTCTTGACTTAGCTGAATTCGAAGCGTCCGGTTCATCCATTTAATGCAAATTTATTGCACGGAATTCGGGGAGCCATCCACTTGGCGCATGGGTTTGATTTGTCCGGCCTATAAATAGTGGCATGGAGAGAGTTTGTTTCTCGTTCTCTCACTTCCTTCCAACATGAACTTGTTTACTCGGATGCATTCGGAGTCGAGGGCTTCCGAGGCAGGCGGAAGGTGCCTGTTGCATCCAAAGATGTCACCCTCATTTCCCGTATTTCCCGTATTTCGTATTTATACTCGTATCTGGATTTTGGCATGTATTTTTATTTTTCTCAACTAGTAGAATTTCGGTATTTCTCGTATTTTGGGTTTTGATAGTGGCCCGATTTTAATTGGTTTGGGTTGGTTTGATTTGGTTTAATGTGTATTGGTACACCTTAGCCTATGCTCCACCCTCAACACACCACATCTCACCCTCTTTAAAACTCTACCAACATTTTCTCTCTCCTCATAAACCTCCATTAATTTCTTCTTCTTCTCCTCCCTCTACACAACACTCTTCTCCTTCCTCTCCACAACTCTCCCAACCCATAGGCAAGTGCACCTTGCCACCACATGAGAACCCTTTTTTATTTGTCCATTTGATAGATTAGGACATGGTGATCAACATTAGAACTTGGTATTTTGTGATTTGGAGTCTCCATTGTTCTAGATCTAAGTTTTTCCTATTTTCGATTTTGCATGGTTTTGGTCTATTTAGGTTGGATTTTATGAGTTTTGATGTTTCCTTGTGGAAGAGAATTCCATTCCACCCTGGTTAGAACTTCGAAATCCGGATTTGGAGTTCGGATGGCCAAGTTGTGATGCCTTGAAGTTTTGGAGCCATGGGGGCTTCTTCTCAGCCATGAAGAAGAAGATCATTTCCCCTGCGTGCGTGTTTTTACGCGTACGCAGCTCTTCTGCGTGCGTAACTTTTCACGTACGCAGCTCTCTTGCGTGCGTGACTTTTCGCGTACGCAGCTCTCTTGCGTGCGTGACTTTTCGCGTACGCAGCTCTCTTGCGTGCGTGACTTTTCACGTACGCAGCTCTGTTGCGTGCGTGACTTTTCGCGTACGCAGCTCTCTTGCATGCGTGACTTTTTGCGTATGCAGCTCTCCTGCGTGCGTGTCTTTTCGCGTACGCAGCTCTCCGGCGTACGTGTCTTTTCGCGTACGCAGCTCTCTTGCGTGCGTGCTTTTGTGCGTACGCAGCTTTCCTGCGTGCGTACTTTAGCTCTCCTGCGTGCGTGCTTTTGTGCGTACACTGTGCGTGCCCTTGTGCGTACGCTGCACCCTGAACCCCTTGCTTAACCCATTGGCTCTAGGAGTATTGGTTTTATTTCTCGACTTGGTTTCTTTGTTTATGGATTGAGTTTTCCTGAGATCTGTTCAACACAGCATGACTATCTTGACCCAATACGGCCTAACACGGTTTTCAAGTAATTGTTTATGACTAGTACAGTTTTTTGTGGTTTATGATTCTGGTATTCTCTGATCTCCTTGCTAGTGACCTAGTGGGGTGCACACCTAACTTGTAACTTATAATTAATCCTTGTGACTTGATAACTTGATAGTGGCCCGTGGCGGCGCACTCCTGACTTGTAGCATGACTTGATAACTTAATGCTGTTGCGACGGCCAACTTAGCTTGACCTGCCTTGACACCGTGGGTGGTTCTTTCTTGCTTGCTTGTTAAATCCACTTGTCCTGTCTTACATCATGTCTAGGATAGGACCCCTGAGTATCACGGTCAGGGGTACCTACCAAAATGGATTAAGGTTAATAACTAGAATAACACAGTAGTCATGAAGAGATGACACAGCTACGGGCAATCCCGTTACCTGGGCGCTCTTAGGATCTGTAGCCTGCCGTCGAGTAGGGCACATTTCCAGCACACCGTCGCGTGTTGCACCCTCTAAGTCACCTAAGGGTATATTAGTCTCCCGGGCGATGTACCCACCAGAATTCAACCCCTAACTTTCGACCTGGGTAACCTGGATGGTCTGCAGGGCTTGTGGCTGTGGAATCATCTCACTGCATCTTGTTGGTAATTAGGTCTGTGATAACCCTAGTTAGTTAAAGTAGTAAGCCGTAGCATTTGTTTGGCCGTGATTGATTGAATGAGGTATAACCAGTCTAGTCATGTCTTGATCCAGTACAAGATTGCTTCCTGTCTTGATTTCTTACATTATTATCTTGTCGATAAATGGTGGGAAACCAAGTTCTGCTCAGATGAAGGATTACAACTCCGGTCCTTGTTTGATTTACGGATTGTAACCTGGTTATCGGAATAGTTCCATGGTTATCTCGTCGTACATCATCCTGACATGTTTTCATAAATTCTAGTGTTAATATTAGATTTTCTTGTGCTATTTGCTGGCTTTTGTTCTTATTTCGTAGCCCCCTTGTGGCACTTGCTCTTTCTGGGGTTGACCTAGCTGGTTTTGTGTGGCCAGATTTCGGAACAGCTCCCGAGGATCTACCAAGCTTCCAGCCCAATGGTGACAACTAGACGGAATCCGGGCCAAGAGTGGGTTTTCCTTTTTGTCTTGCCCACTTTATTGTAAAACAATTCTTTTGAGGCGTTTAGCCGACGAGCACCTGTTAGCTCGATGCACTTTTACTTACTGTCTGTCTACGGGCTGTAAACATGATTAACAAATCCTAGGGTTGATCATGTACGACTAAACTCTTGCTAGTCCTAACATTTTGTAACGACTAGCTTCATGATCAGCTGAATATGTAATATTTGGGACGCCTTATTATTGTATATTTAATGATCATACATCTTGCGACCTTACTTACTTGCTTGTGATTGAGACATTAGGCTTGTTCATGACCATAAGAGACTGTTGGCTTGTAGTAAACCCTCATATATCTAGACAGCCGCGACCGTATATCGAGGTGGTTTCCATTTCAATATACGTAGCTGGCTATGTCTGCCCCCGCTCTCCAGTATTCTGGTTCTGGGGCGTGACATGGTTTAAGTGGTGGCCCATGCAGGTCTTGTAAATCAAGATATGTGGGGGTTTACCAGATAGATGTCTCAATCAGTACTCGTCCTTGATCTCTGTTCGTATCCTCTGAATCCCTGGATTCTTGCCCTGATCCTGTGCTTATATCATTGATCTGTCCTGGTCCTTTCCTTATTGTTCCCTGTGTCGTCTTCTTCAGCGGCACTGTACCTGGTCCTACCGATCAACGAGGTGGAGCACGTCCCGCGGATCAGCAGCAACCCGGAGATCAAGCCCAGCATTCCGGGGTAGCCTCCAGAGTTGTGCCTACTGGAGGAGAGTCATCAGTTCGGCCCGTCCAGCCCACAGAGCCAGATGATGGTACCTTAGTATGCCTTATCAGAACCTTGATAGCTTCCCAGGATCGTCGAAGCGACGCCCTGTACCAGACAGTTCAAGATGCTTTGACTAGAGGCGGTCATCCAGGGAACCAGGCGGCGAACAGCTTCAAGCGATTGAACCCTCCTTTCTTCGACGGCAGCGAGGATGCGATTGCCGCGGATGCATGGCTTCAGGATACCGAGGTGATTCTGAAAGCAGCTAGGACACCCGAGAATGAGAAGGTGGCGGTGGTACGCCTGCAGTTGTTGGACTTGGCTCACAGTTGGTGGGCGGCGCAAGCCATGGGATTGGTGGCACCCATTGCTTGGGCAGTGTTTAGAGAAAAATTTTAGACAAAGTACTTTGATACTGTGGCTCGGTACGACCTGCAGACCAGATTTACCAACTTGAAGCAAGGAGGCAGAACAGTCGACAGTTATGCATCAGAGTTTTCTAGACTCAGTAGGTTTGCCCCCACCTTGGTGGCAACCAAGTTTGATAGGGCCCAGCGGTTCCAGCAGGGGCTGCATTTGGAGATCTTGTTGGCAGTCGAGCAGTTCGAGCACCAGACGTTCGATGCAGTCTTGAGAGCAGCTAGGAGGGATGAGTACACCTCCCAGAGGATCGTGGATAGGACCGGAGGTAGGAAGCGGTCCCACAGTCAGATGCACCAATCATCAGCTCCAGCCCCGACAGCTAGGGGATTGACCATTGGAACTCCGAGGCGGGCGGCCTCAGTAACGTCGGTTCAGCATTCGACCCCGACGTACCCGCAGCAGCAAAAGCAGAAGCAGACTTCCGCGATGGGATGTTCTTATTGCGGGAAGCCAGGGCATGTGGTGGCAGACTGTCGCAGGGTGCAGGGATTGTGCCTGGCTTGTGGAGCAGCAGATCATAGGATAGGGGCTTGCCCGAATAGGGGTGGTTCATCAGCATCCAACCTTTCTAGCTCTTCGGTGAGAGGACCGGCCCCAGCACCAGTTCAGTAGCAGCAGTATCAGTCTTCGAGACCCTTCCCGCCTCAGTCTCAGGCATTCCAACAACAACACCCCCAGCAGTATACACAAGCCCAGACTCAGATCCAGAATAGGCAGAGAGGTTTCCAGCAGAGGGGACCGGCAGCCAGAGGACAAGGTCAGGCCATGATGATGGCTATGGAAGAAGAAGTTATACCAGGTGAGGTTGTGGTAGGTACTATTCTCGTCAACTCCTCTCCAGCGTCTGTATTATTTGATTCTGGTGTATCGTATTCATTCATGTCTGCACGATTCGCGACACGGATAGGATTGGAGCCCGAGTCATTATCAGTGAGGCTCAATATACTTACTGGTAATGGTCTTGTGGGAGTAGATCGAGTATTTTCCTCGTGTCGGGTCGTAGTTAGCGGTAGGAAATTCCCCGCTAGATTCATAGAGTTTCCTATGGCAGACTATGATGTAGTCCTAGGCATGGATTGGTTGAGGAACCAGTATGCTAGGATAGACTGCCATATTGGCAGAGTTGTCTTTAGTATCCCCGGCGAGCCAGAGTTTTCGTTTTCCAGAGGCGCAATGGAGCCATCTTCTCCAGTATTGCGGATGGCAGTAGCAGCAGTGCAGTTACCCCGGATAGTTGAAGAATTTCCAGATGTCTTCCAGAGAAGCTTCCAGGGATACCGCCAGAGCAGGAGATTGAGTTCACTATAGACTTGATTCCCGGGACAGCACCAGTATCAGAGCGAGTCTACAGGATGGCACCTTCAGAGTTGGAAGTTTTGTACAAGATGATTGAAGAACTGAGGACCAAGGGATTCATCCGTACAAGTGGATCGCCTTGGAGAGCCCCGATGCTTTTTGTAAAAAAGAAGGATGGTACGTCCAGGCTATGTGTTGATTATCGTACCTTGAATTCGGTGACAATCAAGAACATATACCCTCTTCCGAGGATAGATGACTTGTTTGATCAGCTCAGAGGGGCTTCAGTGTTCTCGAAGATCGACTTGCGGTCAGGATACCACCAGATCAGAGTCAGAGAGCAGGACATCCCGAAGACAGCATTCAGATCAAGGTATGGACATTGGGAGTTCCTTGTTATGCCCTTTGGAGCGACCAATGCGCCGGCCGTATTCATGGACCTCATGAATCGTATTTTCATGCCTTACTTGGATCAATTTGTGGTCGTATTTCTAGATGACATCCTGGTCTACAGCAAGAGTGAAGAAGAGCATGAGCAGCATCTCAGAGTCGTCCTCCAAACGCTTAGGAAGCATCAGTTGTACGCCAAGTTCAGTAAATGCGAGTTCTGGCTCGATCGTATTTCGTACTTGGGTCACATCATTACCCGAGGAGGAGTGGAAGTGGATCCCCAGAAGATTGTGGCTATCGAGTCATGGCCGGTACCCAGCTCAGTGGCAGAGGTTCGCAGCTTCCTTGGATTGGCCAGCTACTACCGGCGGTTCGTTTCAGATTTTGCAAGGATTTCAGCGCCGATGACCCAGTTGACCCGCAAGGATATGCCGTTTGTTTGGACAGCAGAGTGTCAGGAATCATTTGAGAAGTTGAAGCGAGGTTTGATAACGGCTCCCATTCTCACCCTTCCAGATGGGACCGAAGGATTCACGGTTTATTACGACGCTTCAAGCAGAGGATTGGGGTATGTCTTGATGCAGCATGGGAAGGTAATATCTTATGCGTCACGTCAACTTCGTGATCATGAGAAGAATTACCCGACCCACGACTTGGAATTGGCGGCGATAGTGTTCGTCACGTCAACTTCGTGATCATGAGAAGAATTACCCGACCCACGACTTGGAATTGGCTGCGGTAGTGTTTGCTTTGAAGTTGTGAAGACACTACTTGTACGGAGATAGAGTGGAGATCTTTACTGATCATAAGAGCCTGAAGTATGTTTTTACCCAGAAGGACCTTAATATACGGCAGAGAAGGTGGCTCGAGCTACTGGTGGACTATGATATGGATTTGTATTATCATCCCGGGAAGGCCAACGTTGTAGCAGATGCATTGAGCAGGAGAGCTGGAGTTTATTTCCTGACGGCGCAACCAGAATTATTGGCAGATCTTCAGAAGATGGGAGTTGAAGTGGTTCTTCCAACCAGCGTGGCATTGATGGCCAGTCTACAGGTTCAGTCCAGCATAGTTGAGAGAATCCGGATGGCGCAGTCAACAGATTCCAAGATCCAACGACTCAAAACAGAATATGAAGCGAGAGGAAGGCCAGAGTTATGTATCCATGAAGACGGTACACTTCGACACGGCACTCGTCTTTGTGTACCCAGTGGAGATATCAGACAGGAAGTCTTGGCAGAAGCCCACAGTTCATAATATTCTATTCATCCGGGTGGTACGAAGATGTACCGTGATATTCGTCAGCATTTCTGGTAGAATGGCATGAAGAGGGAGATAGCCCGGTTTGTCTCTCGGTGTTTGGTTTGCCAACAGGTTAAAGCTGAACATCAGAGGCCCACTGGACTTCTTCAACCCTTACCGATCCCAGAATGGAAATGGGAACATATAACCATGGACTTCGTGACCGGATTGCCCAGATCTCCCGCCGGCAGAGATACTATTTGGGTAATTGTGGACAGGCTTACCAAGGTGGCGCACTTTCTCCCATTCAGAGTTGGACAGTCGACGGCGCAGCTAGCAGAGATATATCTCAGGCAGATCGTCAGGCTTCACGGTGTGCCAGTCAGCATCACCTCGGACAGGGATTCAAGATTCACATCACACTTTTGGCGCAGCTTGCAGAAGAGTTTGGAGACTCGTCTTCAGTTCAGCTCAGCTTATCACCCACAGACGGATGGTCATTCAGAGCGCACAATCCAGACTCTTGAAGATATGTTGAGATCTTGTACCCTTGACTTCGGTGGTTCGTGGGAGAATCATCTGCACCTGGTGGAATTCTCGTACAACAACAGTTATCAGGCCAGTATCCAGATGGCACCCTTCAAGGCTCTTTATGGCAGGAAGTGCAGATCCCCGCTAGCATGGGACGATGTCGGGGAGAGGCAGATGCTCGGACCCGAATTGATTTTCCAGACGATTGAAGTGGTCAGGAAGGTCAGAGATCACCTCCGAGTTGCCCAGGACCGCCAGCGCCATTGGGCCGATACTCATCGGCGTCCCTTAGAATTTGCTGTCGGCGACCATGTATTCCTTAGGATCTCGCCTAACCGCGGCGTCATTCGCTTTGGCGTGCGGGGAAAGCTTAGTCCTAGGTATATAGGGCCGTTCGATATTCTAGAGCGAGTAGAAGATGTATCCTATCGTCTCGCTCTTTCGCCATCGCTAAGTGAGGTACATAATGTATTCCATGTGTCCCAATTACGACGGTATATTCCGGACCCGAGCCACATTCTAGACCATTCGGAATTGGTTGTTGGTACCAACCTTTCGTATGAGGAGAGGCCCGTATCTATATTGGACCGGAGGGAGAAGATACTCAAGAACAAGACTATTAAATTAGTCCGTGTTGCTTGGGGTCATCACTCTCTAGGTGAGTCAACGTGGGAGCGTGAGGACGACATCCGATCGCGATATCCCTACCTGTTTGACTTGTGAGGTATAATGTCTTTCTTATGCCTTACGTTTTTCCCTTCCTTGCTTGCATTGTATGATTGTACGATTGAACTGCTTAGTGTAGCTTGCCTGTGCTTAGTGTAGCTTGTCGTGATAATCTCTAGCTCCTTGATTAAATTCCGAGGACGGAATTCTTTTAAGGTGGGTAGAGTTGTCACCCTCATTTCCCGTATTTCCCGTATTTCGTATTTATACTCGTATCTGGATTTTGGCATGTATTTTTATTTTTCTCAACTTGTGGAATTTCGGTATTTCTCGTATTTTGGGCTTTAATAGTGGCCCAGTTTTAATTGGTTTGGGTTGGTTTGATTTGGTTTAATGTGTATTGGTACACCTTAGCCTATGCTCCACCCTCAACACACCACATCCCACCCTCTTTAAAACTCCACCAACATTTTCTCTCTCCTCATAAACCTCCATTAATTTTTTCTTCTCCTTCCTCTACACAACACTCTTCTCCTTCCTCTCCACAACTCTCCCAACCCATAGGCAAGTGCACCTTGCCACCACATGAGAACCCTCTTTTATTTGTCTATTTGATAGATTAGGACATGGTGATCAACATTAGAACTTGGTATTTTGTGATTTGGAGTCTCCATTGTTCTAGATCTAAGTTTTTTCTATTTTCAATTTTGCATGGTTTTGGTCTATTTAGGTTGGATTTTATGAGTTTTAATGTTTCCTTGTGGAAGAGAATTCTATTCCACCCTGGTTAGAACTTCGGAAATCCGGATTTGGAGTTCGGATGGCCAAGTTGTGATGCCTTGAAGTTTTGGAGCCATGGGAGCTTCTTCTCAGCCATGAAGAAGAAGATCCTTTCCCCTGCGTGCGTGTTTTTACGCGTACGCAGCTCTCTTGCATGCGTGTTCTTACGCGTACGCAGCTCTTCTGCGTGCGTGACTTTTTACGTACGCAGCTCTCTTGCGTATGTGACTTTTCGCGTACGCAGCTCTCTTGCGTGCGTGACTTTTCGCGTACGCAGCTCTCTTGCGTGCGTGACTTTTCCCGTACGCAGCTCTCTTGCGTGCGTGACTTTTCGCGTACGCAGCTCTCTTGCGTGCGTGACTTTTCGCGTACGCAGCTCTCCTGCGTGCGTGTCTTTTCGCGTACGCAGCTCTCCTGCGTGCGTGTCTTTTCGCGTACGCAGCTCTCTTACGTACGTGCTTTTGTGCGTACGCAGCTTTCCTGCGTGCGTACTTTAGCTCTCCTGCGTGCGTGCTTTTGTGCGTACACTGTGCGTGCCCTTGTGCGTACGCTGCACCCTGAACCCCTTGCTTAACCCATTGGCTCTAGGAGTATTGGTTTTATTTCTCGACTTGGTTTCTTTGTTTGTGGATTGAGTTTTCCTGAGATCTGTTCAACACAGCACGACTATCTTGACCCGACACGGCCTAACACGGTTTTTAAGTAATTGTTTATGACTAGTACGATTTTCTGTAGTTTATGATTCTGGTATTCTCTGATCTCCTTGCTAGTGACCCAGTGGGGTGCACACCTAACTTGTAACTTGTAATTAATCCTTGTGACTTGATAACTTGATAGTGGCCCGTGGCGGCGCACTCCTGACTTGTAGCATGACTTGATAACTTAATGCTGTTGCGACGGCCAACTTAGCTTGACCTGCCTTGACACCGTGGGTAGTTCTTTCTTGCTTGCTTGTTAAATCTACTTGTCCTGTCTTACATCATATCTAGGATGGGACCCCTGAGTACCACGGTCAGGGGTACCTACCAAAATGGATTAAGGTTAATAACTAGAATAACACAGTAGTCATGAAGAGATGACACAGCTACAGGCAATCCCATTACCTGGGCTCTCTTGGGATCTGTAGCCTGCCGTCGAGTAGGGCACATTTCCAGCACACCGTCGCGTGTTGCACCCTCTAAGTCACCTAAGGGTACATTTGTCTCCCGGGCGATGTACCCACCAGAATTCAACCCCTAACTTTCGACCTGGGTAACCTGGATGGTTTGCAGGGCTTGTGGCTGTGGAATCATCTCACTGCATTTTGTTAGTAATTAGGTCTGTGATAACCCTAGTTAGTTAAAGTAGTAAGCCATAGCATTTGTTTGGCCGTGATTGATTGAATGAGGTATAACCAGTCTAGTCATGTCTTGATCCAGTACAAGATTGCTTCCTGTCTTGATTTCTTACATTATTATCTTGCCGATAAATGGTGGAAAACTAAGTTCTGCTCAGATGAAGGGTTACAATCCCGGTCCTTGTTTGGTTTACGGGTTGTAACCTGGTTATCGGAATAGTTCCATGGTTATCTCGTCGTACATCATCCTGACATGTTTTCATAAATTCTAGTGTTAATATTAGATTTTCTTGTGCTATTTGCTGGCTTTTGTTCTTATTTCGTGGCCCCCTTGTGGCACTTGCTCTTTCTGGGGTTGACCCAGCTGGTTTTGTGTGGCCAGATTTCGGAGCAGCTCCCGAGGATCTACCAAGCTTCCAGCCCAATGGTGACAACTAGACGGAACCCGGGCCAAGAGTGGGTTTTCCTTTTTGTCTTGTCCACTTTATTGTAAAACTATTCTTTTGAGGCGTTTAGCCGACGAGCACCTGTTAGCTCGATGCACTTTTACTTACTGTCTGCCTACGGACTGTAAACATGATTAACAAATCCTAGGGTTGATCATGTACGACTAAACTCTTGCTAGTCCTAACATTTTGTAACGACTAGCTTCATGATCAGCTGAATATGTAATATTTGGGATGCCTTATTATTGTATATTTAATGATCATACATCTTGCGACCTTACTTACTTGCTTGTGATTGAGACATTAGGCTTGTTCATGACCATAAGAGACTGTTGGCTTGTAGTAAACCCTCATATATCTAGACAGCCGTGACCGTATATCGAGGTGGTTTCCATTTTATTATACGTAGCTGGCTATGTCTGTTCCCGCTCTCCAGTATTCTGGTTCTGGGGCGTGACAAAAGATTAGGATGCTCGGGCCTCGTCTTCGTTGTGCAGGAAGAGCCGTAGATCGGAATGGCGGTGCTGCGGCTTTGGTGGCTCTTTCTTCCTTCAAAATGGGTGTAGCCCATTCTGGTTGTGTTGAAAGCTGCTTCTTTAGCCGCGGTTTTGATCACGGTCTTCCTTGGCCTTTGGAGGCTCTTTCGAAGCCTCCCCTGGCCACAGGTTGGCTTGTGGTTCTTTTCCCTTCCTCGGCTAAAAGGTTGATTGCCACCCTCGTTCTGCTCAATAAATGCTTCATTAGTCGAAGCATTTAGACGGCGGTGAGCCTGGCTGGAAGAGCGGCACATAACTGGGCTGCTGAAGGGATGCACATAACTGAGCTGCCAAAGGGATGCACATAACTGAGCTGCTGAAAGGATGCGCCTTGCTGAGGGCGCATGGTGGGATGCGCCTGACTGGGGGCGCATGGTGATCGCTGCGCCTATTTGAGGATGCATGATGGCTGATGGCTGTAGACTTAGGATCTTTTCTTTGTAGAAATTCACCTTTGTACAATCTTTTCCTAGACATGTAATAGACTTTTATATGTAAATAAAAAGTCCATTTTCGATGTCTATATTCGATGTTTTTGCTGTGAAGTACTCTGTCCGAGCTCTGGCGCATAGAATTTCTGGTCCTGAAATTCAATGCTTCTACAAGACCCCCTTCAAAGTTTTCAAAACTTTTGGATAAGTTTTGGAATACTTTGAATAAGAAGCATGGTGGTAGAGGCGCACGACTGTCGGGGCGCATAGATACTCTGCGCATCAGTGATGGGGCGCATGCTCCGCTCAGTTAATGCAAATGATGACGCCTCGATAACCAAGAATGATTAATGATGATCTTTTTGGTTTTATTTGCGGTTATCTCTTCACAGAACCCGAGGCGACGGCTGAGGTCACACTTCATCGGTTCACGCGTGCGACCAAGCCAATAAATAGGCGTGAGATGGAGAGAGAGAGAGAGAGAGAGAGAGTTCTTCTTCTCCTTACTTTTGCTTTTTAGAGTTTTTTTTCACAAAAACCCTAGCTTTCTTCTCTCAAGCAATGGCTCCCAAGACTCCTCGTGGCGGTGCTGGACGAGGCAAAGGAAAAGAGCCATTAGAGGCTGATGTAGAATTTGCCGAGGAGGATGCTCCTGTCACCATTGTGACTCCGGCCGACGTTCGACCCGCGATGACGGGTGGGTGTCTTTTCTTCCACTATTTTCTTTGTTCAGACGAACTTTGGATCATGCGGCTGAGTTGGCGTGCCCTAACTCTCTGCTGCCGGCGCGTATGGATGCGTCGAGGTTTTGTCCCGCCGACGTGCATAGGTTTAGGCCTTTATCATGCACCGAGGTTTTAACTGCTGACGCGCATGGGTTTACACCCTGATGATGTGCCGAAGCCTCTGCTGACGCGTATGGGTTTACACCCTGATGATGTGCCGAAGCCTCTGCTGACGCGCATGGGTTTACACCCTGATGATGCGCCGAAGCCTTTACTAAGGCGCATGGGTTTACACCCTGATGATGCACCGAAGCTTTTACTGAGGCGCATGGGTTGACACCCTGATGATGCGTCAGGTTGCTTTGACACACTTTATCTTTTTGCTTGACTTTTTATTTTCGTTGTGCCAGTGTCGATAACAATTCCTTTGTTGAATGAGGTCCTTCTGGATGCTTTCCTTTGTCATATGGGAGTTGATTTTGACGAGGCGGTTATCAACCCTGCGAAGGATGCTATCTTACAGAATCAACCTCCTGAGAGAGTGCTGCAGATCCAGAACCAGTTGCCAATTTTCCTTCAGAGTATGATGGAGAGCGAAAAACTGAAATCTGCTGAATCCGAGGATATGACCTTCTTAAAACCTGCCTTTTTGTTCGGTGACCGCCTGATCTCCACTGAGGCGAAGATACTGAAGGTCAAAGAAGACTGGTTCTTCTCTGCAAAAGGCATGGTGCTGTACATGCGACAACTTGACCGCCAGTTGCCGCTGACGGCCTTCTATCATTTAGCTTTCAAGAGAAGGATGCCCTGGGAGCTTACTCCTTCTCAAGGAGGGGCCTTGGGAGGTGCTCTTTCGATTGATGCTACCTCGAATCAGAGGGATACCCTGGCCGCTTCACGAACCGGTCCGTCGTTTAGTTACCGAACTTTGCGTCCTGGGAGCCTCTACAGTGAAGTCCCTAATGACACTTTTGCCTTTAGTGCCTCAACCTTTGCAAGTCGGATGCTGACATCGAGGGTCACGTATCCGAAAGGTGGCTTTAGGGTTGAAGGTTGGTGTCATCACATGCCGAAGTGGGACGGGTTGACCATTTGGGTGCTTTCGAAGTTCAAGGCTGAGCTTAAGGAGATTGGGCTGACAGCCGCTATCCGTGCTACGCAGGCTGGCGTGGACCTCAATAAGCCTATGTTCCTTGCACTCTTGGAATTGTTCAATGCCCAGACTGGCACCTTCTTTACTCCGGTGGGGGAGTTGGGGTTGGCTTTTCATGAGATGTACGAAGTGTCCAAGCTTCCTTGGGGCTCGGAACTGTACGAGGAATATTTCCCCTCAAATGAAGAGATCCAGGTTCTGGAAAATAAGGACCCGAAGATGATGGCTGTTTTCAAAGAGGTGGCGAGCCATCATTATCTGATGCACCGGAAGGACAAAGGCAAGACCCAGCCTCATGTGACTGCTTGGAGGGATTACGTCTTCAAGCAGGATTTGGTGGATTCCTCGAGGATCCGGTTTACGACTCCGCAAGGGTTAAAACCCACGGAAGTGACTTCTGAAATAAGCCGTCTGGACGAGAGGACCACTCGTTCTAATGAGAGCGGCGAGAACGCGTATAGTTGCTTCTGGCACTGTGCGCACCGAATATCGTCTAAGGTGGTGCTGACGGCATACTTGATGATATGGCTCCGGGATTGTGTGTTTGCGGGCAGATCTGGTGCAGTGGAGAGGGTACACCAGAACCTCATTTTGCCCGCCGTGAAATTGGTCTTTGGACGTCCTTTAGCTCTCCTCCCCGCGATGGTGTGTAACCTGTTGCGGGGTTTGAGGACCTTTGCTGATGATGTGATCCATGGGAGAGGTAGAAATGACAACTTTCCCCGAGCCGAACTACCATTCCATTATCTTATGGGATGGTTGATTCTGCATCATCCGAACGTGATGAGTCCAGGTCCGGAGGAGGATCATGTTGAAGGAGATGCCTTTATCCGCCGCTTCTACAAGAGGAAGTGGTTACACACTGGCGTCCCCGTTTGCAGAAGAGTTTTGTCCTACCTTCAGGGGTGGGAGATTGTCAAGGTTGGCCCCATCTTCAATGATTTCGAGGCTGACCAAGATTTAGTCGACTCTGGTGAAGACGCGATTACTCTGCCGAAATGGGGTTTTCATTGGTTGCAAAGTATTCGGCTTTCTCACTTGGTCTACCGGAACCAGAATAGGTGTTATCTGGAGCCGTATCTGCCCAGCCGGTTTTCTCGCCAGTTTGGCTATACTCAGCTAATGCTACGGAATCCCAGTAACAGTCTGGGGTTCGTCGGGAGTTTGCTGGATGGAGCCCGGGGCTGGCAATATTACAATGCCGGGTGTACTGGTGTTCAGTTTACTACGTCCGTTCGCAACCCTCGGCCACAGATCCTATATTCGGCAGCTAAGCTGTATTGCACAATGAATACTGCGTCTCCCGGTTATGATAGGGAGACTAGTTTCATCATTGGAACTCAGTTGGAGGCCATGGCGAATATGTTGATAGTGGCTCGGTCATATCGTCCACCGGAATTGGCGGGATATTGGGCTGCTGCTGCAGCATCAGTGAGAGATCCTTCTGTTGAAAAGAGACGGGCCGACGCAGAAGCTGGTTCGTCTGTACCAAAAAGGCCGAGAAAAGCCACGACTCCAAAGGCTACGGGAATGCCGTCTGTAACGCCAGTAGAATCAGCTCTTGCCGAGGTAAAGAGTCCTCCGTAATTTTGGCTCATCTTGTCATTTTGGTGACTTGTACTTTTCTTCTTGTAGGGATCACCGAAGAAGAGGACCCGTATTTCAAAACCGGGTGTCAGTAAACCGAAGGAGGTGGCAAGCTCTTCTGACGAGCTCATTCCTCCGATGGTAATGTCTCCACTGGATGAGAATCCGGAAGATGTTCCTGCAGAGGTTTTAGTATCTCCAAACTTTGTTAAAAGAGATACGGAGGTTACAGCCACTTTTGGGATGGTGCCAGCTGCCGTGGAAGCCTTGGACGCTGAGGGTCCAGCGGACACAGGGCCTCGTGATGATGAAGTGGAGTAGAGTTCGTCGTCTTCAGATGACATTGCTCCAGAGTTGCAAGAGTCTGTTGCGGGGGCAACAGATGTGGTTGGAACAGAGAAGAGGGTTGATTCCCCTCCTTGTCACGATGAGGGAAGGTCGGCTGTATCATTGTCGAGCCCTACCCCAGACTCAGCAGCAGAAGCTGAGGTGGCTACCGATCAGGAGGTAGCGACAAATCCTGTCCCTGTAGAGGGATTTGATGAGGAGACTCGTCTGGCGGTCCTGACTTCAGGGACGAGTCAGGAGGCAAGTGTTGATCTCCCCGTTCTGCCAGGGGAGGTACTGGCTGCTGATAGCACGTTGGGGGCTGAAGAGCTGGCCACTGACGTCGGTAGTTCTTCCGAGTTTGGGAAGAATAAGGGTGTGATGGAACCCTCTGTCGCTCCTTCTACTTGGGGTACTATTTCGATGCCTGTTTCGGCTTCGTCTATTCCTGTGGCTCCTCGGGCTAGTAGTCAAGAGCCTGCTGATGCCGAGGTTCCAGCCTCGCAGGTTGAGGTCGGCGGGTCTTCTTCCGGTCTGCTAACCAGAGCAGCTCCTCCGACTCCTGCCATGACGCCGCAGGTGCTGGCGGATACGGATGAATACGTAAAATTCATCGTCGAAGCAGTGTATAAAATGCTGCAGAGGGGGGTATCGGCAGTGATGGATGCCAACGGGAGCTTTGCGACGGTAAGAACTCTGGCACTGCCTCATATCAACCTGATCCGTCTTCACCAGGGTCACGATCATATGGCCGTCATTCTGGAAGCCACGGTGGCTGAATTGGACCAGCGGCTTTCCGAATTACAGCACATCCAGCGAAATGATCTCTCCGTCCTGATAGATACGGAGAAGGAGAAGCTGATCGCCGAGATTGAGTCTTCCTATCAGGCCACTGTAAGTGTCTGGGAACGTGAAGTGGCTGAGACGGAAGCTGCAGTGGAGCGGTTGTCTCAGTCTACGCGGAAGACAGTGGAGGCGCGAGCTGTGTTGGACACTAGTATCGCGGAGATTGATGTCCAGATCCGCCGCCTTGAGGACCAATGGGCCCGACTTCTATTAGACGTCGAACGTGTCCAGGCTGAACACGTAGCATTCAAGAAGGAGGAGGCAGCTTTCACCCACCGGGCCCTTGCTTTCGCTCAGCAGCCGCAGCAGCTGGATGAGAAGCATGAGAACGATAGTTCTCCTGAGGCTATTGAAGCGACACGTCAAGAAGCTGAACGTCGAGTCCTGACGACTGTGGAGACTCGAGCGGCGGACTAGAGGCGTCGGATTGAAGAGCTTTCAGCCAACCCTGGGGATGTTTTAGGATTGTGGTCTCTTTTTTTTTTTTTTTTTTGCAACTCTTGCTTGGGGATGTAAACTTTTACTCTCTATTAAAAATAAAGAATATAAAGTTTTTTGTGGTGTGTTCATTTTTGCTGTCATGAACTTGATGATTTGTGTGGACCTATTATCTTCTGCGCACCTTGGTTTTAGGTACAGATAATAAGTTTGAGAGAACCCTCATGTTTGCTCAGAGGTGATGTGGATATGGCAAATATGGGATTCAAGTGGTGGAATCTCCCTACTCAGAGGTGTTATGGACGTGGTAGGAATGATCCTGGGGGATACGCGGAACTACTCAGAGGTAATGTGGACGTGGAAGTTCTGCGATCAATGTAAGACAATGCAAGGGTTATCTGTACGGGATGTTTACTCAGAGATAATGTGGACGTGGTAAACATGGTGGGTAGCGTAGTCTTATGGGATGTAAGGTTCTGCTTTGTAGGGTGTAGGGGGACAACTCAGAGGTGATGTAGACGTGGTTGTCCTTCTACTGAAGGATGCTACGGAACAGCTGGGTTCCGGAAGCGTATGATTTTGTGAAAGGGAATTATCTGTGAGTCCTGATGATTGGGTCCACAGATCCCCGGGTGGAAGCACATGTCTGAGAGATGTCAAGAGTAGTACTTCTTTATGAACTTGCCGTTGATGGGCATCATGAACAAGTCCCCATTGGATTTGGCGAGGCGGTAAGCACCATTTGAGTATACCGTCTCTATGATGAAAGGTCCTTCCCATTTGGGCTCGAACTTTTCTGGTGTCTTGTGAGTCAACACCATCGGCCTCCTGACTGCCAGAACCAGGTCGCCAACTTGGAAAGTCCTCTGCTTGACCTTCTTGTTGAAAGCCTGTGATATACGGGCTTGGTAGAGTTCGATGCGTTGTTGAGCTAGGAGACGCTTTTCGTCAAGTGCCTCCAGTTTCCGCAGACGACGACGTTGATTGTCCTCTTCTGTGAGTTGGTTTGTGATTGCTACGCGGAGTGAGGGTATCTGGATCTCGAGAGGCAGTACCGCTTCGCTCCCGTAGACCAAGGAGAATGGTGTGTTGCCTGTCGGGGTCCGTACCGTTGTGCGGTAGGCCCAAAGGCATTCGTCGAGCTTTTTGTCCCAGTCGCGTTTGTTAGATGACACGACCTTTTTGAGTAGCCTGACGATAGTTTTATTGACGCCTCGGCCAATCCGTTTGCTGCCGGATTGTAGGCGGTTGATGCCACGTTTTGAATGCGATTCTTGTCACAGAATCTGCTGAAAATATGGCTAATGAACTGAAGACCATTATCGTTGATGATCCTCCTGGGTACTCCGAAACGGTAGATGACGTGGTGCTTGATGAAGCTGATCACCCTGGAGCTTTTTACTTCTGCCAGCGGAACTGCTTCTGTCCATTTGGAGAAGTAGTCGGTGATTGCTAGGATGAAGCGGTGTCCTCTCGATGAAGGAGGGGTGATCGGTCCCACAATGTCCATGCCCCAAGCTTCGAAGGGCCAGGAGGCGACTGTAGGATGTAGTGGTTCTGACGGTGTATGAATGAAGTCTGTGTGAAGCTGGCACGCATGACACTTCTTAGCATATTCGACAGCGTCAGCAACCATGGTTGGCCAGTAGTAGCCCATGCATCGCAGTCGGTCCTGTAACTTAGGGCCAGGTTGATGGGCCTCGCAGGTTCCATCGTGAGCTTCTCGAAGGGCTTCGGCTTCTTCTTCGTTGGACAAACATCGAAGGAGAAGACCATCGTAGGAGCGTCGGTACAGCATTTTAGTAGCCGTATCGTAGTAGAATCGAAGAGAGCGCCTCCTGACTGAGACGGCTTCTTTCGGGTCCTCTGGGAGAATTCTGTGGACAGCGAAGTCGATGAATGAGAATCTCCAGTCTCGGACGTTAACCCCAGCACTCGTTGACATGGCATAGGCCACTTGTGAGCATAGGTTATTTTTAGGGCAGACCAGGTCTCGACCCACTACCGTGACGTAGTATTGAGTTCCAAGGGGTGCCGCTAATGAGGCTGCGAGGCCGGACAGAGCATCAGCCTCTAGATTTTGTAGACGAGGTACGTGTTCGACGAAGAACCCGATGAAAGTTGAAATGATGTTCAATGCAACTTCATGGTAGGGGATCAGATCTTCATGGCGAACCTCGTATTGCCCTCTGATCTGGTTTACGACGAGTTTTGAGTCGCCGTAGGCTTCCAGATGATTCACCCCCAGTTGTTGCGCCAGTTGGAGTCCCATAATGAGCGCATTGTACTCAGCAACATTGTTGGAGCACTGCTTTGAAAGGGAGTAAGCACGCTGGATGACCAGCTGATCGGGAGAGACTAATACCACCCCCACTCCAGCGATGATTTAGCCTTTGGGGCCTGTTCTTGAAGCGCCATCGAAAAACATCCGCCAGACGGGGCCTTCTTCGGTGACGTTTGATTCTTGAACCTCATCCGGGATGTCTTCATAGAGTCTTGAGGACTCTGGGATGGGGTGTGCAGCTAAAAAGTCGGCCAGAGCTTGACCCTTAACAGCTTTTTGCGGAACGAACACCACATTGTATGGTGTTAGCAAGATCGCCCATGTGGCTAGCCGGGAGTTCAATGATCCTGGCTTCGTCATGAGGACCCTGAGCGGATTGACTCGGGAAACGACATGAATTGTCTGTCCCGAGACATAATGTCGAGTCTTTTGGATGGCAAATACCAAAGCTAAGCACTCCTTTTCAATGAGGTTGTACCGGTGTTCGGCCCCGATCAGAGTTCGACTGAGGTAGTAGATTGCTTGCTCATAGCCTGTGTCGCTGTTCTGAGCTAGCAGGGCACCGAGGGAATGATCCATGGCACGGACGTAGAGGAGGAATGGTTTGTCGACGATAGGTGCCACCAGGACCCGCGGGCTTGTCAAGTAAGCTTTGATGTCATCGAAAGCTTTCTGGCATTTCTCTGTCCAGACGTAGAGACTCCTTTCTTCATGAGCTGAGTGAAGGGTCGACATTTGTCGAAAAGGTTTGCTATGAACCTCCGGATGTATGCCAGACGCCCCTGTAGGCCTCGAAGTTCTCGAAGATTCTTCGGAGGGTCCATATCAAGGATGGCTTTGGTCTTCTCGGGATCGACATGAATGCCTTTCGTCGTGATGATGAAGCCCAAGAACTTTCCGCTAGAAACCCCTAAGAAGGATTTAGTGGGGTTCATCTTGAGTTGATGCGCCCGCATGAGATCGAAGACTATCTTGAGGTCTTGCAGGTGATCTCCTTTGAGACGGCTCTTGACTGCGATATCGTCAACATAGCATTCGACTGTCTTGCGAAGGTGTTGACGGAAAATGGTGCTCATAGCCCGTTGGTATGTCGCACCAGCATTCTTCAAGCCGAAGGACATCACTGTGTAGCAGAAAATGCCCTTTGGAGTGCTGAATGACGTGTGTTTTGCGTCATCATGGAACATCTTGATCTGGTTGTAGCCCGAATACCCGTCCATGAAAGACATGCGCTCGAAGCCACATGTGTTGTCGATCATCACGTCGGTGATTGGAAGCGGGAATTCATCTTTTGGGCAAGCAGAGTTAAGGTCCCTGAAGTCGATACAGACTCGTATCTTCCCATTCTTCTTGGTGACGGGGACGACGTTGGCTACCCCATCTGGGTGTTGCTCTTCACGGATGAAGCCGCTGGTCAAGAGTTTGTCTACCTCCTGATCGATGGAGTTCATGATGTCCAGACGGAAGCGCCGCTGTTGTTGTTTGACAGGCTTGGCATCAGGTAAGATGTTCAGCCTATGCATCGCGATCTGGAGATCAAGTCCCGGCATATCTTCGTAGCTCCAGGCGAAGACGTCGATATAATCTTTAGCCAGCTGGATTAAAGATTCTCGGTCTTATCCTTTTAGGCTTTTGCTGATGAAGATGGGTTTGGAAGAAGATCCATCCCCAAGGTAGATCTGCTCGACTTCGTCTTCGGTGGAAGGTTCACGTAATTCAAAATAAGACTCCCATTGTTATCCTAGGCGTTGAGGCCAGGGTTCTTCTTCGAAGTATTCCGGCGCTTGGTCTTCGCCTTCTTCTTCTTGAGATTGTGCAGACATCATGTTGGCTGACAGCACCCTCTTGAAGACTGAGCCGATACTGGTATCGGAGTCCCACGTTGATGCTTCAGACGAGTGAGAATGTTCTACTTCTTCTGCATCTGAACTCTCTGGAGTTGACGGCGACGTGACATAGCCTACCCCCCGTCGAGTTCGATTGTAATAGTCCTGCGGCTTTCCTTTAGGTGTTGGAAGCCGGAGAGGGAGACGTCGACCCTTGCTATAGTTCAGGCCTTTGTCGCTTTTTAGGTCGTAACCCATCTTTTGGATGAGGTACTTTGCCTTGTTCGTGTACCGATAGAGTTGCATTCTGCCGGCATCTGGTTCTGGCTCGAGTGGCGGGAGGTCTTGATGACGCTCAACCTTGCCGAAGATGATGGATTCTTTGTCTCGACACCGTGGTAGGACTATGTAACAGACCCCTTGGGACGGGACTACTCGATTTACATGATGGACGGTCGTTATTTGTGTTTGCAACGACCGTAGAGCGTTATCTAATGTATACATGGCATTCCAATGTGGAAGACTAGAATAATTAAAAGACACTCTGTTATTGATGAAATATGAGATTTTATCCCGCGGGATTACATTGTCTAGAGAAGGGGCATCTACGTCAGCCGAGATATATTCCCCCAACTCTTCATCTGTAAGCACTGGAGTAGGATCGGGAGAGTCCACCACAGCGTTGGCTTTGGAGTCCGAGAGGACTACGTGAGCCTTCTCTGGCAGCTGAGATGGTGGCGGCTAGCCCTTAAGATGCACCTTCAGAGGTGCCTCCACTGTAGCTTCAGTGATTGGCGCCTTCCCCTGTAGTTTTGCCATGAGTGGAGCCGATGTTTGAGGCGGCTTTCCCTTGAGCCGTATCTTCAGGGGAGCTTCAGGAGCAGCTGGTGCTTTCCCGGGTAGCTTAATGCTCATGGGAGGCAACTTCTGAGGCGGTTTGCCTTTGAGTCGGATCTTTAAAGGAGCATCGGAGGTGACCTTAGGCTCCATGTCCGGCTCTGCTGTCGTTTCTGCTTCGTCGTCAGCATCATTGGCTTCCTCCCCGTCAAGTGATTTGTATAAGTCAGCATCGATAAAGTAGGCTTCAATCCCTTTGAAAGGGTCGATGTCCGCGAACTCCGTACGGATGACGTTGTTGGTGGACACGTACTTCATACATTGGTGGAGCGTGGACGGCACCACCATATACTCATGCAGCCATGGGCAACCCAACAGAAGGTTGTAGTTGACTTCAGCGTCCACGACATAACAAGTGACCTCGGTTCTGAGGTTACCGATGTGGCACTTTAGTCATATTTTGCCCAGTGGTTCGCTTTTGCTGGCGTTGAAGCCACTAATTGTTGTGTTGGAGGGCGCCAGTCGGTACATTGGGATCCCCAGTGTTGAGAGAAGCGTCTTCGGGATGATGCTGAGAGAAGACCCCAGATCGATCTGAATCCGCTTCACCTTGACTGAACCGATATACCCTGTATAGTACAGCAGCCTGTTGTGTCGGTTGTGTTTGAGCAGCATGTCTTGTTGGGTGAAGGTTATATTGGGGATAACCTCATCCGCACAATAACAGTACGTGCATACAGTCGGGAGATCTTCAGGCTGCTTGACCTAACTGAGAAAGGATTCAGCATCCTTCAGAGCTTCACAGAGAGCTTCTCGGGAGTCTTTGGAAAGACGAAGGAGCTCGAACAGAGATAGGCGGACAGGAGTACTGGCCAGTTGTGCCAGTATGTCGAAGTTGTGGGGCTTGGCTAGCCCCAAAGCATTCTCCTTTCGTAGAGGCCTGTCGAAGCGGGCCTCTATCTGCTTCTGCTTATTGGCTGTTGGGGGCTTAGACGGGCCCTCGTCCTGGACACCAGGGACAGTGCCAGGAGGCACCACCTCGACGGCAGCTTCGTCGGGTTGGACGTTCTGTTGTGAACGCGTCTGTACAGGAAGTGACTCTTCCGCTGAAGAAGAGACCGTGCGGCAAGACTTAATCTTTCTGTCTTTGGATTTGGAGGTAGGGCGTACCTCCGGTTGAGTCACCTCGGAGACGAGATTGGGGTGAACCCATAGGATCTCTCTCCGAGATGTGGTGAGTGGGATGAGTCCACTCACGTTGTCACGGGTAGGTGGTAGGTTAACCACCTCCATTGTCGCCTTAGGGATGGGGACGATGCCATCATGTGTTGTAGTCGGCGGCAGGGTGCCAAACTGGAGTGACACCACGTTGGCTGACACCGTCTTTTCTTCGTAGTCGACGGAGATTACATCCGCATTGATCATGCGCTGGATGTAATTCTTGAGGACATAGCAGTCCTTGGTTGGGTGTCCGACAAACCGATGGTAGTGACAGTACCTCGGGTTGTCCACTTTTCCAACCTCATCGGGACGCTTAGGGTCCGGAAGCTTGATCTTGTCACCCTGCTTCAGTATCTCAAAGAGTTGCAGGGTGTCTTCGTCGTTGAACGAATAAACCTCCTTCGGCCTTGGTACAAGTGGAGGTTTCTGAGCAGGTGCTGACGTACCTTTTGAGGCATTGACAGTCAATGCCTGTTTTCCCTTTGTCTCTCGTCCAGGGTTGTTGGCTGCAGGCCGTTTTCCCTTGTCCTCGAAGGCAAGGAAACTGACTCCCAGAAGATGAGCATTGGCCGCCTTCTTCTCTGCGGCTTCTGCTTCAATGATCAAGGAGCTCCAGTCGGGAGGAGAAGTAGAGTTAAGCCAGAGTTTGACTGCAGGCAGCATGTTCATGCTGCAGGAGGAGAGAAGCGCATGTTCTGGCATGCCCAGGGGCAGTCTGAAGCAGGCCTGTCGGAAGCGTTCGATGAACACTCGGACTGTTTCCTTCTCCTTCTGGCGTATCTCTATAAGGGACGCCATTGTCATGTCCTTTCCGTCGTCGTAGAAACGGTCGAGAAAAAGACATGTCAGGTCGTCGAAGGAAGATATTGAATTGTCGGGGAGGCTGCAGTACCAGTCGTACGCCACTCCTTTCAGTGCCCCAACAAATATGCTGGTAAGTAGTGCGTCCTCCTTCGGAAGATGTCCCGTCTGAGACTGGAAATACATCAGATAGCGACGCGGAGAGTCCTTTCCGTCGTATGGCGTCAGTGTTTTTGGTTTATACTTAGGAGGATAAACCACCTTATTCCATTCGAGGGGATAAGGTTGGGGGATGCCCATCTTTTGGCGCTCCTCTTGTCTTGTCTTGGACTCAAAGCGTTCGTGCAAGTCCCTGATCATCTCGACCACGTCTTCTGTGGAGCTGGGAGTCGGGGAAGGTGGTACCACCGGGAGTTGAGCACTTGAGGGCTTCGATATACGAGGTGCTTCGCGGCGATCTATGTCCGAGGATACCCGTTGAAGGGGTACACTCGATTCTCCATTGGCCCCTGGGTCGGGACCGGCAGAAGGTGCCCTGGCCAATGCTGACCGTATCTCAAACACCGCTTGAGTCGGTGTTTGCATGGAGGCAGAGAGGGTTTTGAGTCCTCCCTCCAGGGTATCCATGCGCTGGACGAGGTCCGTTGGCGGCGCATCAGACTCGAATTCAGCCCTAGTCACGTTTACTGTCATGACGCGGCCGGAAGTGGATAGATGGGTTGAGGCTTCACTCTCGACCTCACTCTCTTGTGGGGGAGTTGCCACTCCAGGAGCCTCGTCTTGGCTACCCCCGGCTATGTTCGGGAGAACATTCACCACGGACGCATCTGCAAGGGCCTGATTACCCTCAGCTCCGTCTTGAAGGGCCTCTGCGTCTCCGGAACTCGGGTCCGCAGATGCTAGACTACCCCCAGCTATGTTCTAGAGGATATCCTCATCTCCTGGGAGGCTGATAGGATCCGCCCCAGATGTGCTTTGGACACCCTCGTCTTTGGCCTCGACAAGGGTCTGACTACCCCCAGCTTCTTCCAATATCTTTTTCCTCTCCCGAGTGCCTTCGAACACTCCGGAGGACGCGACAGCTGTCTTGGTTTTCCTCGGCTGGCTTTTGGACGAGGAAGAGGAACTGCCAGTCGCCTTTCGGACTGACGAGGAGTTGGAGATCACGTTGCATGAAGCAACCCTTGGGTCTTCTTCTGTTGACACCTTCTTCCCGAGGCGACGTCGGAGGGGTGTCGATGATTGCAGTCGCTGGAACACCGACTGCCTTGGTGGGACTGCCGCTTTGCAACAGCAGTTGATGGTGATCATAGCACAAGTATGCCCCGTGAGAGACGCATCGTGCTTGTCAGTCGACTCTCCTGATCGGTGCTTGTAAGTGATCACGTTACACAGATCGTTGGAGGAGAGTACCACCTTCACACCCCCTTCAGGCACATGGCAAGGCCAAGCGCCGGGGTGGTCAAGTGAGTGCTGCGTCCCCTGATCTAATACCAAACAGGCATCCCGATCAGTAGTGGGGGAACCACAGCATTTGAAGTAACTTGAACGGACCTCAGACGCACAACCAAAGGAGGCACGGGAGTTCAAGACCACTGGATTTGCCTTACTCGACTTGGTTGTGCATGCAATAGATGCGCCTAAGCGAGACAAGGACTTTGAAGGTCGGCTCGTTTCTGGCGCCGCAGCGCTCGAGTCGACCTTGTACAGCTTACCATCAGCAGCGCGCATGATTGTGAGCGCATGCTTCTGGCTTGCTGCTGGCATAGCACGTTTGGGGCGCATGGCCCGTACTGCCTTGGATTTCTTCGTACCAGTCCGCTGGGGAGCATAGTACTCAGAATCCAAATTCTCCTCGCCATTACAGCGAGTGAGTCTATCAAAGACAGAGACCTTTTGTGGCGCATCAGAGGTGATGCGTGGGGTATTGGCTGCGTTCCTGCTCCGTCGACGCATCTTCCTCGCCTAAGAGGGAGATGGCTGGAGAACGTGATTAGCCGCACGTTTCTCCGAGAGATACGCTGCACCAGCGGGCGAATCTTGGTTGCTGAGGATGTCAGCAGGAAGGGAAGGCTGGATCGGCACATCCCCTTCGGTGGTGGTGCCCGAGGCGTCGACCTTGCGCACCCAGACTCGGCGGGTCTTCTTCGGCTTCGACAGCCGCTTCGAAGGACTCGCACTGCCTTCAGAGATGAACTCCTCATATGCCTGTTGATTGAGGCGTACGACCAGCGTCTTGTGGGAGGAGCCCACCTTCACGTCGTCGGATTGCGACACAGCTTTCTCGGTGGAGGAGAAAGAGGTCCCCAGCAGAGTCGCCAACTTGTTTGCCATTAAAATTCTTTTATTGCAAATTTCAATACAAACAGAACAGTGTTACAATATAGGACTTAGACGTAGTCCTAGGAGTACACTTTTGTTTATCTGGGTTCCTTGTGCCGATGGAGTGAGTGGTAATGCGTTGACTCCGTTGACGATCTGACAATGGTTATCGGTTCTCTGAAGACTTGGATTGCTCTGGGTGCTGGAGCTTGCTGAGAGGAGGAAGATGTTGAGTGTCTGTATCTGTCTCTCTGGTGGTTGTGTGGCCTGTCCGTGTGTAGGTAGATAGGTGTGTACGTCGGAAGAAGGAAATGATCCCTCTATTTATAGTTTTGCAGGCTGGCTGCTCATGCGCGCATGTAGGATGCGCCTGTATGTGGGGACGCCACGTGTTGATTGCTGATAGAGGCGCATGAACGATGCATCCTGATCGAGGGGTTGAATTCTTCATACTGCTGTTATGGACCGACACGTAGCAGAGGAGAAGATCTTTCTGTTACTGAGATCTTGGGTGAGTCGAGTCAAAGGACACGTGTCATCGACTCATGGCTCGGAGATCTCTGATTTGGTGGGGAATGATCTGGTAGGATGCGCCTAGGATTTGGCGCATGAGGAGGCTTTGGCTCGTAACCTTTAGGAGTCACGAACCATTCGGGGCGCATGGCTTTTGAGGCGCATGTGAGGCTTCAAAAGTGACTTAACTCCTGTCTTTCGGGATCAGAGAGCAGTCTAAGGCGCATGGCTTTTGAGGCGCATGCAGAGCTTTAATAGTGACTTTCTTTCTGTCTTTAGGGATCAGTGAAAAGTCTGAGACGCATGGCTTTTGAGGCGCATGCAAATTTGGGTGCATGGCTGCAGAGGCGCATGCAGGCAGTTGGGTGGCCACGTGGCAGTAGCCGTCGGAGAAAAGTAATGATGATGCTGATGTTGGCGATGCTTCGTCTTCTGAACTGTTTAGACTTGGGGGGGCGTGCTGCCAACTCTGTCAGTTCAGCATTTAATGTTTGTGACATTCGATGGACAGCTGAGTGGGCGCGTCGGTTGGCGTTCCACTAGGCGTATGGGGACGCATGGGGGCGCATCCCCTGTGATGCGCTTGGTACTGAAGGGCACGTCTGTGTGATGCGCTTGATATTGAAGGGCACGTCTGTGTGATGCGCGGTCTGGCCGACGCATCTGCTTCATGACACGTCTTTAATGGTACGACTGTTACGATCTTCGAGTGCTTTAAATAGCTGTCTTGACTTAGCTGAATTCGAAGCGTCCGGTTCATCCATTTAATGCAAATTTATTGCACGGAATTCGGGGAGCCATCCACTTGGCACATGGGTTTGATTTGCCCGGCCTATAAATAGTGGCATGGAGAGAGTTTGTTTCTCGTTCTCTCACTTTCTTCCAACATGAACTTGTTTACTCGGATGCATTCGGTTGACGAGATGCTCCCGAGGGTGAAGATGCGACGCAATGTCTTCATTGATGCACTTGAAGGTGACTGTTACATCCAAAAGTCGGAGTCTAGGGCTTCCAAGGCAGGTGGAAGGTGCCTGTTGCATCCAAAGATAGGGATGCTCGGGCCTCGTCTTCATTGTGCAGGAAGAGCCGTAGATTGGAATGGCGGTGTTGCGGCTTTGGTGGCTCTTTCTTCCTTCAAAATGGGTGTAGCCCATTCTGGTTGTGTTGAAAGCTGCTCCTTTAGCCGCGGTTTCGATCACGATCTTCCTTGGCCTTTGGAGGCTCTTTCGAAGCCTCCCCTGGCCACAGGTTGGCTTGTGGTTCTTTTCCCTTCCTCGGCTAAAGGGTTGATTGCCACCCTCGTTCTGCTCAATAAATGCTTCATTAGTCGAAGCATTTAGACGGCGGTGAGCCTGGCTAGAAGAGTGGCACATAACTGGGCTGCTGAAGGGATGCACATAACTGAGCTGCCAAAGGGATGCACATAACTGAGCTGCTGAAAGGATGCGCCTTGCTGAGGACGCATGGTGGGATGCGCCTGACTGGGGGCGCATGGTGATCGCTGCGCCTATTTGAGGGCGCATGATGGCTGCTGGCTGTAGACTTAGGATCTTTTCTTTGTAGAAATTCTCTTTTGTACAATCTTTTCTTAGACATGTAATAGACTTTTATATGTAAATAAAAAGTCCATTTTCGATGTCTATATTCGATGCTTTTGCTGTGAAGTACTCTGTCCGAGCTCTGGCGCATGTAGTGTCTGGCGCATAGGATTTCTGGTCCTGAAATTCCATGCTTCTACAGGAACGACTATATTGATAGTCCTCCTGTCTCAATTCAGTAAACCATTCATTGTTCTCAAGTTATGGTATGATCTAAGTGACAAGTGTTTCATTCATATTGAGTACATAAGTAAATCTACTCGATATGCAAGCTGTGCCTTGGCACGAGCTTGAAGTGCGGTACGACTGTTCAATTAAACTTTCAAGTTCATTTTCACATCCTACGCAAGCATACAAAATGGGATTATTCCTTTAGCTAGGTGCGTTTGAGTCATTTTATTAGCATGCATGGAATTATCGCCTAGCAGTCAAGCAATACAGTCCGTATTATTATGTGTTCAGGCTAAGCAAGGACAGGTTCATCAGAGCCACCCACCTTAGCAATGATCGTATCGACCGAGCGAGACTCCGAGCGCACCTTTGAAAGTCTAAGTCTGGATTCTTCTGAAGGGGCTAAGTCCATTGACTTTAACTTAGTTCATTACAAGACAATATTTTGGTTTCACGAATACTTTTGTGAATAAGACAAAATGTCGACATCTTATCATTCAGCGTAAAAGTGTTGCCTGCACCCGAAACTAACCAAAATCAATATTTGATCCAATTGGACTTGTGCATTGCAACGATTCAATTTCTTAGAATCTTCAAACCGGCTCAATGCTCTCTCTCGGGCCAACTTAACACTTGTATCGATTCGTATCGATATTTCATCGTGTCAACGCAACTCTTTGAGTCAACGACTCACCGTAATACACCGCACGGAGCGGGACATTACATAATATACCACTCAAAACAAGGTTCGTCCTCGAACCAAAACCAACACTCAATCCAAGTGTTTCTCTAGATTATTTCACGATCTTGTGCCACTATCGTTTGAATCATACAACTCAGTTTGGATCATACACATATTTTAGACGTCCCACCAATATATACATTTTAGCCAAGCTCAGTTGTAGGATATTGAGACAAAGCTAATAGGTAACTCCTTATCCTCAATTAATTGCCATCTCATACTCTCGATCGGACTTGGTCTCTAGTGTTTGTTCCCGTAATTCTATCGCATATGCATATTCAATGCATACGTGATCAGCCAATAAAAGTCACGACACACGTTTCGATTCAAAATTGTACCATTCATTTGTAGGTTTCGTATGTACCATCAATTATGTGCGTCGTGTCAAGTCGTTGTGCATCCGATCGCAACAAATCCTGAGGTCTCGTCTCAATGGCATGAACTAAGTTCAACATGCCCAACTCTCGCTACGATCATATGGTTTCGCATTTGAAACTCTTTATGTTTTCAGGACCATCTATGAATCACATCTGGGCTACCCCCGCTAGGTAACTTACTCGGACACCGTGCTTAATTCTTACGACTTAAGAGGTCAACTTGCATCGCCGATGCTCAAAGGCAACAATCTCTTCGACACAAGGTCTCTTTCGTTACGTTCGTCTCCGATTCTCGATCGAGTACGAATCATTTACTCAATTTTTGAATCAATCCCGACTAGTTCATTTTGTAACCTAGATTGTGCGCTCAACACACATAACTTAATCGTTACTCAAACCGATCTATGACACAAATCTTAGGGTCGTTTCACTATTCGTCGCTCTCGCACGTTGCAGAATTCTTGTATTCGCCTTACCGCATTAATATGCTAAGTACGTTCCTCAACATCGATTCGATCATCGACTAGCAAACCACTCGAATACTTATTCGATTTAATCTGCAAATCCCTGACCATATCGATCTAGTCGAAGGCTACTCGTTAACTCCCGAAACACGATACTCAATCGCTTAGACTTATCCTAAACTTGCACTACATTTATTCATCCTCGACGCAATTTCTTATCCGACTTCATTAGGGTTGTCTTACGGTCTTTGACATTTACTTTGATTTGGCGGTCAAGTCTTCTAGGGTCTTGCTGTTCTCAAACATTTTCTCATATTGATCAAGCCAACATATTATCCTCTCGTATAAGCAACTCTCATATTCCAGCAACATTAATTCCGAGGGTCCTTTCAACATTTCATTCGCTCTCGTTGGTGTCGACTACATGCACTATCCAATTCCGTCGTTACACTTTTCCCTCCAATTCCAATCTGATCATCCATCAATAAATTTATTCCGACAGTCTCAAGGCAACTATCGTCATTTTAAGCATCTCAATATGATTCAACCAACTAAATCCAACCAACTTTAGCAAATTTTGAACATTCCCAAATAAGGCAACAAAATTTCGAAACTAACATGATCCGTCATCCCATCCAACATTATAACATCGAATTTTTCAATCTTCATTCTATTTCAAGTTTACTTTCCGACATATCTCACTCGTTCCGACTACACCCACGCAACATCAATAGGGACATCCTACGGGTCTTCCAACAGTCAACTTAGCCATCAGTCAGGTCTCTACGGTTAGCTATTCTAAGCTAAACCAGACATTCAGCTAACTCATCTGAGATGAATAGCTATCAGGGACATACTTATCTCTTATTTTAGAGGCAACCAACTCTTATCATAGGGACTCTATCTTATCTCAGGGGCAATCTATGATCAGACCAACTTAAGGGACATGGGACACTACCCCAATCTTATGAACTTATTTCCAAACTCGAGCAACTGAAATAACATAGCCAACTAATCTGAAACTTAGGCAATCAACCGACACTCTAGGCAACCAATCGACATTCTAGGCAACCAATCGATATTCTAGACAACCAACTGACATTCTAGGATCAAGTCCTTTTACCCGTACTCATACTCGGGCCATACCCAACGAAGTCTCACTCTAGACTTACCCACAATCGACGAAATCTATCCAACAATTCTATCCGACAATTCTTATGGGTCAATCCCGAAGCTATCATATAAAACTTCTCAATCGAATATCCAAACTTTTAGTTTTTTTACTAGCATAGACGCAGCATCCTCTACTCAATCCGACTTGTATTCTCACATCGTATGCAAATTGCGTCTATTCAATCGGGTCAACTATTTCGAGTCATAATCCAACAATGCTACCTAAATGGTCAATCATTTACGATCTCTTTGTTTCGATCTCTTCGCGACATATTCAATTTCCACATTTTTAGATCATCGATACGGTCTGTACTCTTTAACCAATAAAATAGGCAACTATATAATCGTGCTTCTTCCGAAGGCATCCTCTATGAATTTTTGCTAGCACCAACACGGTCATCTCTTAGGAATTCACGTGAACCATCAATATTCGTTTTGCATTATCTTCTTCTGATTCCATAAGAAGATTTACTATTCATGTACCGATCCAATCTCTATGGCACCAATCATTTAGCATTCGTATTTCGGTCATCTAGTGTATATAACATAACTCATTAGTTAAGTCATAATCCAACAATTCTATATTCCACCCAAACTTATCATTCATGCGATAACATCATTCACCGACATGGTCTATTACATTTTATAGCACCTCGATACTTATTGGTATTCCAGCCATCAAAGAATCGTAAGGAACATTTACTCTTTCATGCATCAAAGAACAAGTGTTCATTCTCTATGCCTCAACATAATCAAGGGTCATAACTTGTTAATTCAGGACACATCAAATTTTCTCAAGCACAGATGCACAACGTTCTAAGATCATCTATTCCTCAAGCCCATTTTCTACTTTTTCGGTCGTTGATACAACTCTCTGCATCTTCTAAATCATTCACAACATTCGATAAGCGTCTAACATCACCATCGACTCTTCGATGTCCAACATGCAATTCGACTTACTCAATCCCAATATCGTTCAATATTCGATCTATAGTTGTTCTCGCAAAATCTTTCGATAGCAACATCCCACCATCGCTACTGAGCCTACAATCCTTTTTACCCAACTGATTCAAGTAACGCTTGAATCTATAACTCGTACCATTCCCAACCAAAGCATTCATTTCATATTCTTAATCTCTTATTACCCAACATAATGCTAATCGTTTCAATCTCGCATCGGATCATCCGAACTTAATAATCAAGGAACACGTCTAGCCGTCATGCATCAATCGTAATCCCAACTACGACTCGATACTACCCAATACCTTATAGGTAAAACAATCACTATGCCACAAACAGGGTCAAGGGACATCTCATCACGACGAGGATATATGTAATATACCACTCAGAGCTCAAGCAATTCCTGACACAATATTCCCTTCATATTCAACCAACGTCCAATATGGACTATCCATCCTGTAGTGGTTATGCTGACCACAAATATCGACTCAAGATTATGTCGAATCTCATTCACTGAAATCTATGCACATTCTGTTCCAACGTACCATGCCATCACCCACAGTCGATTGCTGCATAACAATCGACTTTAATGAATCCCACACATAAGACATCAAGCACACATTACCAACTTATTATCGTATCGCATCATTGTTATTCGTTTTTGTATCTTTTAGAAATTCAACAAAGCACACATATCATAGCCCACATATTTAGACTTATTGTATGGAACACACAGTGAGCGGCTAGAAGGATCAACGAACTTTCAGTCAAGGGAGCAACTTAAAATAATTTGGAAATAACAATAAATAATTGCAGAAGCACTTTGAGTCATCGTAGAGGCAACTTTGATTCATCACGGACGCAACTTTGAGTATTCGCGGAAGCAACTTTGATTCACCGCGGAAGCAACTTTGAATAATCATGGAAGCAGTCTTTGAATCATCGCGGAAGCAGCTTTGAATCATCTTAGTAGCAGCATTGATTTGAAACAAATCGAATAAGAATCCAAGGACGTAAAGCCGTGCTCTGATACCATTATGTCACGCCCCGATTCCGGATGATCGAAAACTAGCCACTGGACGTGATGTCGTACAAGTCTATATTGTACTTGTACAAGACAAAACTATTACAGTTCTTGGTATTTCTCAGAAAATAATGACAGTGCAGCAAAACTAAGCAGATAAATTGAAGTCACACAAGATATGAAAAAATGTATCTCTTTATTGATTATCTCAAATGATTACAAGACTTACAGCTGAATACAGAGTTTACAACAGATTACAAGACTCTTGAATAGCCAGCTAAATATACACTTGCCATTTAGGCTACAACTGAATATGCCGTCTTCTTTACAATGAACTTGCCAATTTGGCTACAATCTCACTGGTACAACTGAGTTACACTGTTCCATACATTATGTCTCGTATAGTAGAAGACATCGTCTTGAAAGAAGAGTTTCTGTACACCCATCCGAATCATCGATGCCAAGCACTGATCAAATGATTTCCCCCATACGCAAGCATCTGTAATATTGTCCACAACGTGGGTCAGTACATCATCAATGTACTAGCAAGCGGTGCTGGCCCAACTCACCTAAGAATACAACACTAAGTAATCATGTTATAGAACATTATTAACAGTGGTCTTTCTCGTTATCTTAGGGTCAATTTCATGTTTACAGCCGACAAGAAGTAAAGCATGCAAATCTCATAGCCAACATAATTTAAAGCATACAGTTATCACCCTTCGGTGATTCTTACCCACGGTCGTATAGCCATTCCTGTATATTGATAATACTTACTCAGCCTGTACAAGACATTGTTAGAACAATATCATAATTCATTATAATTGTCACCGTTCAGGTGATTCTAACCAACAACCGACATCCTTCCATGTAATTGAGTAATAAGTTACTCCGTCTGCATAAGACATCATTAGCACTGGACCTATCTATATGAAGGTCACTAGCGACACGCCATCTTGGACTGTCTTCCTAGCGAATGGCTAACTCCGAATAGGGTGCGAATCCATGGGAGGTTTCCGAAATACCGTGCTACTACTTCAGCACCATGGGTATTTCGACGTCCTTTCAGTTGACGGTAGCAAGCCCCCACTGCAAGTCCCGAAATCCCAATGTCAGTACGTCGACACCATCCTTGTTCCCCCTAGGATGAACCGGGTCCGTGGCCGTGGATTACCGTTCAGGGAACTACCTTGTATACAAGTTGTCCATGACCATACAAGTATATGCAACTTATCTTCGACGAAAACATATAATGTATGATAAGAAAAACTAAGTAATTCAGCCAACATTCTCATTCGTATTGCCATCTTGCCATCTTTCCAGGGTCTTGGCGTAATCAACATTCTACATCGACGACGGGATAATAGAATGTTGTTACCCAATCCCTTTCCCACATCTTTGATACCATACATCTTTCCAACCAACTTAATGTACTTAATGCCCAATTCTTGGGACTTCGCATCTCGAGCTGAGGCTCGACATACTCACTACCCAAGTATTTGGGACTTTTCCTTCACCTGTAATGTACTTTATTGCAAGGCACACATGCATACAATTCATTGAAATGATTCGAAGCACACAATTCATAAAATAATTCGCAACAGTTTCGGGTCTTGTGATTTATTTATCTTTCATTATCTTTCCGAATTCTATGCAAGGTGTTATTCAACAACTCAACGATCAACATAGCGTACATATCATTTTTATTAAGCGTGAAGCTAAAGGATCTTCGAAGGGTTCAACACTACTCACATTTATAAGACGATTCCTGCTACGATCGCCTAGCCTTCCAAGCGATCCTTCGCAAAATCTCAAGTCCAACAAGGCTTCATCGAACCAACCATCCATCATAAGACATCTTGCAGGTCGGGGAACTACAGTTTGTTCCCGCAATTCTATCGCATATGCATATTCAATGCATACATGATCACCCAACAAAAGTTATGACACACGTTGCGATTCAAAATTGTACCTTTCCTTTGTAGGTTTCGTATGTACCATCAATTCTATGCATCGCGTCAAGTCGTTGCGCATCTGATCGTAACAAATCCTGAGGTCTCATCTCAATGGCATGAACTAAGTTCAACATGCCCAAGTCTCGCTACGATCATATGGTTTCGCATTCATAACTCTTTATGTTTTCAGGACCATCCACAAATCACATCTGGGCTACTCCCGCTAGGTAACTTACTCGGACACCGTGCTTAATTCTTATGACTTAAGAGGTCAACTTGCATCGCCGATGCTCAAAGGCAACAATATCTTCGACACAAGGTCTCTTTCGTTACATTTGTATCCGATTCTCGATCGAGTACGAATCATTTACTCAATTTTCGAATCAATTTCGACAAGTTTGTTTTGTAACCTAGATTGTGCGCTCAACACACATAACTTAATCGTTACTCAAACCGATCTATGACACAAATCTTAGGGTCGTTCCACTATTCGTCGCTCTTGCACGTTGCAGAATTCTGGCAATCGCCTTACCGCATCTGTAATGCCCCGCTCCGCATCGGTGCATTACGATGAGTCGTTGACTCGAAGAGTTGCGTTGACCCGATGAGGTATCGATATGAATCGATGCAAGTGTTGCGTTGGCCAAAGGTAAGCTTTGAGTCGGTTGGAATCTATGAATCGAATCGATGCAAAGAGTAAGTCTTGTTTGAGTAAGTGCTGATTCTAGTTGATCTGGTATGCAGGCTATGTTTTTACGCTGGGCGATAAGAGGTCGGCATTTTGCCTTATGCAATGAAGTGTCCGCGAAACCAAATCGAGGCCTTGCAACGAAATGTAGCATGGGCGCGATAGGCTAAATCAACCGAGTAGCTCAAGGGAATGGCTAAGTCCGGGAGTTAGCTATGCGATCGAGTTATGGAAGCGAGGCGCTTCAATCGGCGAGTCGGCAAGGCGTATCGACTTAAGGTGGGCGGGTTCTTGACTCTCTCTCCCTATTCCTTCACGTCTTAATAAAATATGTTACGGTATGCGTAGGATGTTATTGAGTTAGCGAGCGTGGCTCGGCGACGAAAGGTTTGAGTATGTGTCGAACACTAAGATAGAACATTGAACAATCGAACAATTGAAGCGACGTGCATCGAGTGCACAGGTCGCGGTAGGGCAATAATGGTAGAACATTGAAAGATGACATTGAGATGTGCATCATATGCACGGTTCCGAGAACATTGAACACTAGGCGTAGAACATTGAATACGGTGCTGAGCGTGCCCTCGGGCACTTATGCTATGAAATGACTAAGTATCGAGAACGGTTGGTATGCTATGGATTGTATGCTATGGAACGTATTGCATGGTCAATGGACTCGGATTGCCCGTGCACGGGTGTGGCTTCCCTCGAACAGTTACGCCGGGGCGCCGGGACCGTTCGGCCTAGGAGGGAATTATGTGTGGTATTTATGGTGCACAACATTCGGACGGATTGCGACCGTCCAGTGCTGTGATAAGCTATGATATCCGTAAGTTTGGGATCCTTCGGATACTGGGCTAGCAACCCGTATCGAAGCGATTGTAGGCTTACACATATGAGATGCCAAGTCCATTACGGTGCGAAACACCGTGACCTTCATATAGTTAGGGCCGGTGGGCTGAGATGAGAGCTGGGTGCAGGCGCAGGGCCTGCTACCCATTATGTATATGTTTATGTTTGTGAATAGTCGGTTGCGTGAATCGTATGTTTGCTTATGTTAAGTTCTAACCACTGCAGGCTAAGGAAAAATGGGACGGCATGAGCACGAACACTATGTTTATGTTTCATGTTATGGCTAACTGTGTCTGCTGCAGGAACACGGTACGGGACACATTTAAGATAAGTTGCTATGCATGAGTATTGCTATGAAATTGATCCTAAGGCTAAATAGAAAGACCACAAAGTAAGATGCATGCTCACTAAATGATTAAGTGTTTGGTTTGGGTGTGAGCGGGTCTTGATCAGTGCGAAGCGAGGACGAAAGCACTAAACCCCCACTAGTTTATGTGCAGGTTCAGGTTATGAGATGCCCTCGGGGCGGAGCTTGGCTTGGACGTGCCGAGGCATGGAGTCCTTGGCGTTCAAGAGGAGCTTCCGCGCATGCGTTCGGACTTGGGACATGAAGATGTTCGGCCGAGGACTACTTGGTGGCTATAAAGGGGCATAATGTATGGAACAATGTAATCCTTTGTGAGCTAGAGAGATCATGAGTGTTGTAGCCAAATAGCATTTTATGTTGGGCTATTCAGAGCATTTGTAACCTTCAGTTCAATATTAATAAAAGAGATTCTTATGTTTCACTTGTTTTCTTCCGCTGCTTATGTTATCGATTTGAGATAGTTCTATGTGAACCTGTTATCTTGCCTTGCACGAGCGCAACTCCAGGCTCGTGCGGCATCACGCCCCAGCGATGGCGATGATTCGGGTTAAATCTAGCGAGGACGAGCGATTTCCCGGATCAGGGCGTGACAGCATCAATATGCTAAGTACGTTCCTCAACATCGATTCGATCATCGACTAGCAAACCACTCGAATACTTATTCGATTTAATTCATAAATCCCTGACCGTATCAATCTAGTCGAAGGCTACTTGCTAACTCCCGAAACACGATACTCAATCGCTTAGACTTATCCTCAACTTGCACTACATCATCATTCATCCTCGACGCAATTTCTTATCCAACTTCATTAGGGTTGTCCTACGGTCTCTGACATTTACTTTGATTTGGCGATCAAGCCTTCTAGGGTCAGCTGCCCCGAAGCTACGCTCGATAATTGAAGATCATCAACGAGGGACAGTTACTACGAACCATGCTATATCCTATCTCGAAACCAAATCAATTCTCGACAATTCCTATGGGACTCTATCGCCCACCCATGCAACTGATGTGCCGTTACTACTCGAATCACTTCACGTACTACCGTTAACAATATTGTTAACCGAGCAATATTTGTTTGCCTTGGGTACGAGTCTATCTATCCACGGTCAACTGACACACTCGATGCTCCTCGAAGCAATCCTCGAATTCACCTTCGCATCAAAGCACAAGTCAAATATAATTGGCCATGCCTTGCAAGTTCGATCATCCCCGCTGTATGAATCACCATACCAGCGCTCACGCAGAATGATCCCTAATCCGGCGTGACGCATGTGCGAGGCTGGAGTTGCACTCGCACAAGGCAAGAATGTTAACGTTGTGGTTATCATCGAAACGATCAAGTCTCTTTTGTTTTCATCTAACTGACGTCAACTTAACTTGCATGTTATTCATCCAACAACAATGCTCAACAAAATTTTGTCCATTCGATCAGAGTATCTCTGAGTTATTGCATATCGTCTTTGATACGCCTCAATACCATCATCGATGTGTATAACTTGAACCTCTTCTTTTCTCATAAACTCTAATTCGTTGCAATCACGGTTATCATCCGAACTCGTATACGAATCAAGTCTTGCACGCATCAAGATCCATTTAGTCGTACTTAGCTAACTATCCTCATCGAGCAACACAATTTTCAATTCCTTATATTCATTCTCGTATTCTCAAATCGCACTTCGCCATCATGCTATCGACTTTTCGTGCTAACTCAAATCCATTTGCACGACTCTTCGCGTCTAACCGACTTGTTCTGAACTTCGTACTAACTCAAGTCGAGTTTTGATCGAGTCAACTATTTTCTCAACGTAAAATTCCTTAGCTATTTTCAGCCTATCGTTCATTTTTTACTTAACGAATTCCGGTTCGACTCATCATCCAATGATGTGAGTTCGGCCTGATCGTCCAACTCAATCAAAGCATACTTGCATAGACTTCTATTGAGTCACTCCCACTCGATGTCACGCCCCAGAACTAGAATACTAACAAGTGGGGACGGACAAGGCCAGCTACGTAATGCCAGAGTATGGCAGAGTATGCCAGTACTCTGAAATCATGTATAAGCTGTCAAGATATGGGGGTTACTTCTACAAGCCAACAGTCGATCTTAGGTCAAACAATCTTAGGTATCTCAATCACAGACAATTACACAAAGAGCAAGAAGTATGATTATCGGACATACAATAGTAAAGCGTCCCAAACCATTTATACATGGATGAGTCATACCAAAATAGAGAACTAGCAAGAGTAATAGTCATACATGATAAGCTCTAGCTATAGTCTATAATATGCACATCATGATAAGCTCTAGCTATAGTCTTAATGTACATATTAAGTGGAAGAATAAAACAAGAAACCCACTCAGGTACTCTGGTGCTCCGGATAGTTACCGTCGAGTAGATGGTACAGAAGATCCTCTGGGCTCCTCTATCAAATCTGGCCAAACAAAACTAGTGAGGTTAGACCCCAAATAGCAAGTACCATAAAGGAAGCCAAACTATGAACTAAAACCAGCAATAGCTAACATAGCAATGGTTAGAGAAAGCAATAAGTAAATGTAGATTGAGACTCGTGCACTACCAATACACTCATCCCGAGAAATAGAAAAGATAATAAGTAAGCCACTTGGAGCATAAGTAATTAACATGTGACATAATGTAAACTGTGGACTTGTGAATTAAACAGAGAACTTGTGACATAGCTAAACCATGTAAGAGAAATGGTACATACAAACATGTACGGTAAGTGGAACATGTGAGCTTGTTAGATAACTGAGACTTGTGAGCATGTAGATAATTGAGACTTGTGAGCATGTTAGATAACTGAGACTTGTGAGCATGTAGATAACTGAGACTTATGAGCATGTTATGTAACTAGGACATGAGAGCCTGTAATAATTATATAGAATGACAATGATAAAACGACTTGGGAACTATTCCAGAAGCCCAGTAACAATCCGTTAACCAAACAAGGATCGGGATTGTAACCCTTCTCCTGAACAAAACTTAATCTCTAATCAATGTTTAGCATAAGAAATATGTATAGCGTGTGGGTACGGAATAGGACAACAAATGACAAGACGACTTAGGAACTATTTCGGAATCCAAGTTACAACCCGTAAACCAAATAAGGACCGGGGTTGTAACCCTTCTTCTGAACAGAACTTTGTCTCTAATCCTTTATCGACAAAAGTAAAGCATAAATAATGATATACTGAAATAAACATACGGATACTGCCTAGACAAAACTAGACTGGACTGGACTGAATCCATCCATCAAACACGGCCAAGCAATGAGTACGGCTTGATACATTAGCGAACTAGGGTTATCACAAGCCTAGTTACTAACAAGATGCAACAAGATATTCCCACAGTCATAAGCCCTGCAACTATCCAGGTTATCCTTCCGCAGGTTGAGAGTTGTATTAGGTGGATACATCGCCCATGAGACAAATGTATCCCATGGTGACTTGGGGGTGCAACAAATGACAGTGTGCTGGAAATGCGCCCTACTCGTCGGCAGGCTACAAATCCACTTGAGGCGCCCAGATAACGGGATCGCCTATAACTGGGAGATCTCTCTATATGAACTACTTGATCAATCTAGTCATTAACCTAGTCAGATTCAGTATGAATCCCTGACCGTGGTAATCAGGAATCCATGTCCTAGACATGATGCAAGACGAGACATGTAGCTTGTGCACTCATACACAAAGAATTTAACCACGGTATCCAAAAGAGTTACATTAGCAAGGAGAAATAGCCGTCGGAACAGTAACTTGATTAAGCATGTCATGTTAGGTTTACTTGTCATATCAAAAGTGCACCACAATGGACCACTATCAAGAGTTATCATGTTAAGGTTGCTTGTTAAGAGTGCTCTACGATGGGCCACTATCATGTTAGCATATAAAAATATGTTCAAGAGTGCACCACGATGGGTCACCATCATGTAAACAAAGAAAGACTTGTACCAGAGTGCACCACAATGGGTCACTATCTAGATTAAGCAAAGAAGAGACGTGTAGCATGAGTGCACCACGATGGGCCACTATCTAGATTAAGCAACAAGGAGACATAATTCATGAGTGCACCAAGACGGGTCACTATCTAAGAATAAGCAAACATGACAATAAGGATCACATGTAGAAAGAATTAGATAAAAGATGTATCATGGCATGGGAGAAGAAATAAATAAAAGTACTACTTGACATAAAACAATAATTGAATCTGTACTAGTGTTAAGAATATAAGGGGTACAATTATTCTCTAACTGTACAAAATTATCTAATCATGATAAGAATTTATTACAGTCGAAGGAAACCTCAAAAACGTCAAGTACAGAAAACATGCCAAAAAGATCCAAACTATGATTGAAGTTATCAATCGCATATGAACTCCAATTAAAGTAAAACAAGAAGATTCTTGAAGCCAAGACAAAGATCTACAACTTTCATTTTAGGAGTTGGAAGAAATTCTGGCCACAATACAGCCAAATAGGACATAAAATAGCCAAATATACGATCGACGGCACTATGCACTATGCAGCTATACGGCCAGGCACTATGCAGCTATGTGGACTGGCACTATGCGGCCAAGCACTATGCGGTCAGGCACTATGCATCTATACGGACTGGTACTATACGGCCAGGCACTATGCATCTATGCGGACTGGCACTATGCGGCCAGACACTATGCAGCTATACGGCCAGGCACTATGTATTTATGCGGACTGGTACTATGCATCTATGCGGACTGGCATTATGCGGTCAGGTACTATGCAGCTATACAGCCAGTACTATACGGCCAGCACTATGTGACCAGCACTATTCATCGTCCCTGCAAGAACCAGGACAGATGAACATAGAAGATGTCCAAATCTTACTTGGCTATAACTTCCTCAAAACAAGTCAAAAAATCTAACTTTTCAGAGGTCAAAATTGTGTAGAATCAAATTCTCTACAACATGGAACAATTAGTTTTCGAAAACAAGTAAGTTTGATAGATCAAAATCCAAAAAAATAAAAATAAAATAAACTTAGATCTACAAGAATTTATCCACCAAAATGAAAAATGCCAAGTTCAAAAGATGCTTAGAATCACATAAGGAAGAGTTTAGAACAAACAAAATAACATTTGTCCAACATTTGGCAAGATGTACTTGCCTTAGGTTGGAGGAGAAAATGAAGAGGAAGAAGATGAAGAGAATAAAAATAATGGAGGGGAGAGAGAGAGAAGTTAGTTTTTATATAAAACCCTTCTCATCCAAAACCAACCCAAACCAAGTCATGCCAAGTTGAACCAAACCAAATTAAACCAAGTCAAAATTAAACCAAAGCAAGGCTAAGAAGACAAGTCAAAATACGGGTCACCTGACAAGGGCCAGAATTTGTATACGTACACTGAAAATACGTATAACAGAAAACGGGAGTGACAGACATGCCGTCGGCATACAATGGTACACTGGCGATATGCCGGTCAAGGAGAAAATCTATAAGTTGGAAAAAATTTAAAATGTTTCGAAAACTAATAAAATACAAATACAGTAAAAAAGTACGTATCAATATATAAATACCGATACTGTAAGATGAGTTCCACACTCGGGTCTCGGCACTATTCCATCCGTTGAGGACAAACTTAACCGACAAAATCATTTATATGCAATCTATCGCAAGTCACCAACTGCTTGACATAGCTAGCGCTAAATGGTATTGCATATACCACTCAAAAATCAAGCCTATCGTTCTCGACACACAAATGTTCCGATACCTGATCGCGTAAGTGGTATGGCATACACTACTCAGAATCGAGTCGTTCCTCTAGCAACATGCTAAGCATTGGTCCAACATCTTTATCGATATATACTATAAGTGTAACTTACTCTCGTTCGGGCGATATTCAATTTCGCTCGCAACTCGCTCGCACCAGAAGGTCTAGGTGTACGATACTCGGTACAACTTAGCCAAAAAGCTATGTGCATATCCATTTCGTTCGAACTACACTTTGGTCTTGTACCCTCATTCGATATTGTTAACGTAAGGTCATTCAGCCATGCACACCACTTGCTAACTTTAGCACGGCTTCCTTCCAATTCAAGTCCGACACAATTAGGCACAAAGGCTTTAGTATATCAATTTCGTTCAACTGAACACTTGTACGAGCTTTTAAAAATATTAGACTTATTGTATGGAACATCCCAAGGCACATCGAGAGAGAGCTTATACTTCTTTTATCCACGATCGAGCTTTCAAAACTGAGAGAATCAAAATGAAGTCCAAGGACGTAAAGTCGTGCTCTGATACCAATCTGTCACACCCCGCTCCCGGAGGAGCGATCGTCCTCGCTAAGGCGTGATGCAGCACGAACCTAGATTTCGCTCGTACAAGGCTAATTCCAGAAATGACTGATTTAAGCTAGGCCATAGAGTCGCACAGAGTGTCCCCATTCGCAGCAGAATGTAAATGAACACAAGTTGTAACAAATGCAGGCTATTTATTAATATTCAAGAAGTATTACAAGCGGTGCCATGCCGAGATTACAATTCGCTCAAGCTCTCTCTCTCGAAACATAAAAGGCGTGCCAAGCGGCTTACAAGATGGAATGATACATGGCGATGTTCCGATACATTATGTCATGTATATGGTATTTTAGTTCCTTTTTAACGCTCCAAGGTGTCACTCTCGTTTTCCGTTATACATACTTTCAGTATACGTGTACGGATCCCCAACCCATATCTTGACTTGTCTAGCATGGCTTGGCTTGGTCTGGTCTTGGTTTAGCTTGGCTTGGTTTATTTTGGTTTGGTTTAAATTTTGATTGGAGATGGAAAGGGTTGATATAAATATCAACTTTCCTCTCTCCTCATTACTTCTTCATTTACTCCTCTTCCTCCATTAAACCTCTCCACCCACCTTAGGCAAGTACAACTTGCTTCATGGAGGAACCCCACTTCTTATTGTTCCATTATCTTCTCTACAAGTTTCTAAGACTCTTTAGTACTTAGCATTTTTGATTTCTATGGATAATTTCTTGTAGATCTAAGTTTTCTTAAATCTTAGTTTTTTTGGGTTTTGATCTACCAAACTTTATTATTTTCAAGTTTTGATTGTTCCATATTGTAGAGAATTTGATTTTACTCAAAATGGACCTTTGAAAACCCAAATTTTGATTTGTTTTGAGTGATCTATGAACTTGGGAAGTTCATGGGTTCTATGAACTCATGTTCTCAGATTGGAGAAGATGAGCAGTGATGGGCGCATAGCCATTAATATGCGCCCAAGCCACACTTCTTCCTGCTTAGGGCGCATAGCTCTTATTATGCGCCCAAGGCCTTCCCCGCTTGGGCCCATAGGCTCTGGCATGAGTCTAAGGCCCAAAGCTCCCCTGTTTGGGCGCATAGTCCTTTTATGCGCCCACTGAGTCTTGGAAGATAGTCTTCTAGCTTCTTTCCAAGTGCACCTTGTCTCCATGCTTTAGGCGCATGCTCTTGGGTACATAGTCTTGGGCGCATACAGCCCTGGGCGCATACCTACCCTAGTACATGCTCTCCATGATACGCCTAGCCGTAGCCGCATGCCCTTAGGTGCGTAGCCCTAGGCGCATAGTTTTGGGTGCATGCTCCCTGCTTGGGCGCATGTCATTCCCTGTGTATGTCACCCTAGGTGCATGCTCTCCTTGGACCATGTTGACCTCAGGCGCATGCTATCCATGACACCTTATTGACCCTTTGGTGCTATTTCTGGCTAGGAAAATTCTTGTTGCATTTATCCATGCTTGTCCCCATGGTCCATAGCGTAAGTTGTGACCCTTGAGCATGATGGGCATACTCCCATGATAGCCTGGTATAATGTTATTATCTGTGCCACGTGCATGCTTTGAGCTTAAGCACGATCTCAGCATGGCATGTATACTCTCTGATAACTCTTTCAGTGGCCCGCCGTGGCGCACTCTTGACCAAGTGAATTCTTGGTATACAAGTACCCTTAACATGAGCACGACATGACAACATGGCTTTACATGATAACTCTTGATAGTGACCCGTCGTGGTGCAATATTGACAAGTAACTTGACATGATAATTCTTTATGGTGGTCCATCGTGATGCACCCTTGACATGATAAGTAGTAACTTGACATGAATAATCTTGATAGTGGCCCGCCGAGGTGCACTCTTGACAAGTAATCTTGATAAATAACCTAACATGATAATCTTGATATGATGTTACGATGGCTATCTTGACTTGCTAAGTAACTCTCGTCTTGACACTGTGGATGATTGTGTCTGTACAAGCTACATGTCTCGTCTTGCATCATGTCTAGGACATAGATTCCTGATTTCCATGGTCAGAGATTTATACTGAATCTGACTAAGTTAATGACTTGATTGATTAAGTAGTTCATATTGAGATTTCCCAGTCACAGGCAATCCCGTTATCTGGGTGCCTCAAGTGGACTTGTAGCCTGCCGACGAGTAGGGCACATTTCCAACACACTGTCATATGTTGCACCCCCAAGTCACCTAATACAACTCTCTCAACCTGCGGAAGGATAACTGGATAGTCTGCAGGGCTGGTGACTGCTGGAACATCTCTTTGCATCTTGTAGTAATTAGGCTTGTGATAACCCTAGTTAGTTAAAGTATCAAGCCATACTCATTGCTTGGCCGTGATTTATGAATGGAGTCCCGTCTAGTCTAGTCTTGTCTAGACAATGCCAGTACATGGTTACTTCAGCACGTTACCGTTTATGATTTACTTTATCGATAATTGGTTAGAGACTAAGTTATGTTCAGGTGAAGGATTACAACCCTGGTCCTTATTTGGTTTACAGGTTGTAACTTGGTTACCAGAACAGTTTCTTAGTTATCTTATCGTTTATCACCCTACTCTCATAACTCCAGTTTTTTTGTTATTATTTATGTCTTGTGTTCTAACATGCTGGTTTTATTTCTTAAGTGAAGCCTCCCTTGTGGCACTTGCTCTTTCTGGGGTTTGACCCAGCTGGTTTTGTAAGGCCAGATTTCGGAGTAGCTCCCGAGGATCTTCCAGCCTTCTAGCCAGATGGTGAACACTAGATGCAACCCTGGCAACGAGTGAGTTTTATTTTGCTCTCCCATTCTATTATAAATTATTCTTTTGAGGCGTTTAGCCGCCGAGCAAGTGTTAGCTCGTGTTTAAAGCTTACATTCCTGTCTGTCTAAGGGCTGTAATATGATTGACAAATTTTAGGGTTGATCATGTATGACTTAAACTCTTGCTAGTCTTCGTATTTTGTATGACTAGCTTCATGATCATCTTAATATGTAATATTTGGGACGCCTTACTTTGTATTTCTGATGATCTAATATCTTGTAACTATTACTTGCTTGCTTGAGATTAAAATTCTAGGCTTGTTCTTGACCCTAAGAGACTGATTGCTTATAGAAAAACCCTCATGCATCTAGACAGCCGTGACCGTATATCGAGGTGGGTTATATTTTAATATACGTAGCTGGCTGTGTCTGTCCCCCGCTCTTCAGTATTCTGGTTATGGGGCGTGACACAAGGCTCCAGAGTTAGCTCCGTGCCTTAGCACGTGTCACGCCCCGCTCCCGTAGGAGCGATCGTCCTCGCTAAGGTATGATGCCGCATAAGCCTAGATTGTGCTCGTGCAAGGCGGGTTCCATAATGGCCGATTACAACGGCTGCGACGGGGTCGTCGCACAGAAGTCCTAAGCAGAGACATTGAATAATAGCAGCGGAAATTTAAACCAAAATACAAGTCATTCAAAATACTTTTTATTGATACTGAAACAAAGATTACAAAGGGGGGCACGAGGCCAATATTACACTCACTCAAGCTCACTCTTCTCACATTACAAGTTACTCAGCTCTCTCTCTCATCTCTCAATACATGTCTTGAGTAGGCCGACGGAAGCTTTAGATAAGTGATGTCCATACATTATGTCCCGTATAAGTCCAGACTCCACACGACTGCATGCCTCGAATCGCCAAGGAACTCCATGCCTCGACGCATCCAAGCGAGTTTTGCGCCACGAGCTTCTACCTGTTCCTGCACATATACACTATGTGGGTGTCAGTATTCAACTGTACTGGTGGCGTGAGCTCCTCGCCCACCTATACAAAATTGATACGTTCATTTACTTTTGTGTAACATAGTACCTTTATGATTGTCTTTCTACTCTTGCCTTAGGATCAGTTTTAGGACAGACGTCTTGGCCTATTTTGTGTCTCTAGACCATCCGTGCTTGCAACAACAACGCTAACACATACTTTGCCTTTAGACCCTTCTCATACCAACAACGTTAACCTATCATGTCGTGCTTGCCTTTCGACACATGATCAGAGATGCGACTACACGATAGTACCCAATCAAGACTTGTGGACTAAGTGTCACTCGACCGACTTTGCCTTGCGGCGTTTTCTGACTTAAACTCAAGATGACTCAATTCCAACTTATACAACTTATATGTCGACAACTTAAGACTTGATGCTACATCTCGTGCCGAAACAAGGTGTCTACGTTACAGCCAAATCTTAGGCCCAAACATTGTCTTTCGATCGTGCACGTATTCGACTCGACGCATTCATATAGTGCACACAATACTCGACTCAATCCAAAAGCATACACGCGAATCGCCACCCATGCCGACTCATCTATATAAACTAGTCACTAGCGCCCATAGTTTGTTAGACGGACGCCCCTTGCCGGCGCGAGTAGCGAGCCCGCTACAAGTCCCCGCCTAACCCGTACGGTCATCCAGAACTACTAATCATGTCTCCATCGAAACGGTCCCATTGGCCACCTGGGTTACCGTTCGATAAACATTATCTCACCTTGTATAAGTTGTCCAATGATCATGTAAGACTCGACTCAAACTGACGTCTCACATAGTCATTTTATTTCTAGTGTTACCATCTCTTTCAGGGCCAAGTTCAATACTTCTCACATCTAAGACTGCCTCGACGACCCATGGTCATGAGCCTTCTTCTTTCTTGCCCTATCATTTCATTCAACTCAGGAATGACTATTCGAAAGCTTTTTTTTCCAAACTCGAAATGAATCAACCGTGACCCGTGCCTTAGAAACACTAAGTCCGTGACATCCTGCCTTACACCAATTGATGTTCTGGGTGATACTACCGCCCAAGACATACCTATACAACGGGACTTACGGTCGTGGAACCAAGTAATTTCGACAACTGCAGAAAACATGGGACAGTGCTTAGAAAAGACTTCGATAGCCTATCATAACTCAGCCTAACTTGATCGTGCAACAACTTGACGAGCAAGGACTGCGTCAAGCCTTGGACGATGGGACCGTGCATGCTTTATGAAACATTTATGCGAACGACGCCTATGACTTAGGCTAACTCTTAGCTTGTGGCAAAGACCAACTTTTCCTTCTCCCAAGCCACGAAACGAAGGACCGAGTGTCATTTTCAAAGCACGCCGTTCACCAACGCTAAGTCGACCGTTGGACCTTTTCATATTCTAACTTAATTCGACCTGTCGGGATTATTTCCTTAGCTATGTGGATTCGTCTCTTTTATTATCAAGCCTACTTGTGCAAGTTGAAAATATGTGATTTATTATGTGAAGGCTAAGATGAGGCAAGTTTACTGAAACTAATCCACCTGAGTGAGGAGTCGCCTCGACCGAGCGGGCCTTCGAGTCTCCGTTGCAAGGCTAAGTCCGAACACCGTCAGCGTTCCAATTCCTCCGATTGACTGAACAGGACGGGGCACTACATCATACACCACTCAGAAAAAGTTTCGTCCTCGAAACTAACTGAGTACACTTATCGACTTATAACTTGATTCAACATCCTACGTTTTTCGCACACATTTTTTTTATGCGTTCCCTCAGCCCGAGCCACGCTCGTACTACCATCAATCTTTTTTTTGAAACACCATTTCGAAATCCTCGACACTTTTTATTTCTCTAGTCTCACTTGATTCAATGTATCACTTAGTTGGATCGTGCACATATTCCAGACGTCCCCAAATATATGCATTTCAACCAAGCCTCATGATAGTAAATTCTGCCAATACCACTCGAGTCGAATCGTGCACATATTCAAGCATCCCTGATATACATGCACGTCAGACGAGGCTCACGAGTGGTATTTTTATATTCCTGAATCATTCCATACATCAATACCAACATCCCAACCAATCAATCCACAAGATCACTCGCACCGAAGCTAACTCTCGCAACATGGACGTCTCGCCTAACTGCTAGGCCATTTTTTCTAGACTAAAGTCAATTCGTCAGTATTTGAATCATAGTTCTCGAACAATAATATCAACACGGACCCTATCCTAAGGTCAAACCAAAGTTGATAATACAGGGTTTTCTACCCAAGCTCGCATCACTCTAATTTCTAAACATCGAGCATAGATTTTTACTCACATCCAGACATTCGTCGCATGGGGTCTGAGTCATTCAGCAATGCCATCCTATCGTAAGTTCACTCAACCAAATCTTCGACACATCAATATTGCTCAACCAATAAGCCATTTCGTATAGTCTATGTCTTCGAACACGTTCGACATAATCCACCTATCAATCCTTCTCAAGTCAAGCATGCTACGACACGATTCATCGCTAAACCATAATTCATATTTCATACTCTCCAAGTCATTTATCCCAATTTACGTAATCAGTCACAAAGTCGTCCGACTTAACAATATGCCATGAAATCACCATACAACGCTCCCGCGGGATAATCATCCTCATCGGGACGTAACTCTTGTTTTGTGTCTAGACTAATTTATTCTCGATGCCTGGATTGTACCTACTCAATCCTCAAGTTTTATTCAATCGTCAATCTCAAGTCCGACTAATCCTCGAATCCACCTTCGCATCAAACCGCAAGTCGAGACAATCCAAATTGCCACGTCCTAATTTTTTGAGTTTGATCATTCCTGTGACATGAATCACCATGTCAGCGCTCACGTGGAACGATCGTCCCAAATCTGACGTGACGCATATGCGAGGCTAGAGTTGCTCTTGCGCAAGACAAGATTATCGACGTTGTGGTTATTGTTTGCAAAAACAAAAGTATGAACTTTATTGATACAAACTTTGTAAAGATTACAAGAATTCTGGAAAAGTACAACTATAGGAATCCAATCTAGAAGACGATTGCTTTATCCCTTGGACGATGTGAACTTTGAAGACGGTAGCCTCTGAATTTGAAGGCGATAGCCTCGAAAAAATGCAGCAGCACTTGGGCAAGAACTCCTAAACTCTCTGATATTTCTGAACTTTTATGTCTGATCCCCTTGAATGAAGACTTGAAACTCTATTTATAGAGTTCTAGAAATAACTAACTTTTAGTTATTCTGAATGGCGCAAGTTGGATTGCGCAGGCACTGGATTGCGCAGCATTAGACTGCGCAGGCAGTTGTCTGGTCGTGGGCCAACTGTCTTGGACACATGGCATCATTTGATTGAAATGCGCATGATCGTGTGCAGACGGTTGCCACGTAACGAGCAATTGATGGCATGAATGCCACGTGTACTTTTGTCAGTTATCATGATGAAGTGCGCCACATGTATTGCGCTGACTTTGGATTGCGCTAGAATGGATGGCGCTGGCATGGACTGCGCTGCAGACAGAGTGCGCTACATGTACAACTGTCCTCGAGCACTGTGCGGCGCAATAAACGAACAGTCTTCTCGTTCTTTGTGCTGTCAGTTGTCAGAAGATTTGATTGTGTCAGGTAATGATGATATGGCTACGTCAGCTTGCGCACTTGAGAGTGTGCGCAATCCAGTCTGCGCAATCTGGATAATGCACAATCTGATGTCTGTGCAGTTCATTTGAAAGCTGTTTTTCTTGATTTTTATGACTTTGTTGATGGGTGCAACTTGATTTTTTAGGACCTACAGACCTGTAGTAGGAAAATTGACCTGTAGTAGGATAATAGACCTGTAGTAGGAAAATTGAATCATCGGGCAGTGAAGTGTGTCTTCGTTGGCTACTCAGGGACTCAGAAGGAATATTCTTGCTGGAGTCCAGTGGAGCGAACTCTTTGTGAGCATGGATGTTACATTCAGAGAGATGAAACCATACTATCATAATGGTTTAGGTGAAGGCTCCGCATTTGGTGACACTCCTAACATAGGAGGTGTTAGGAGTGAGGGGGAGATAGTCCCAAGCGTGGTTGTTGGGACAGTTTCATGCCCAATGATGGAAGTTGGTCCAAAAAACATAGGGAGATAGCGAGAGTGAGTTAAGTGATGATGATGCATACAATCAGGAGGAAGTAAGTGATGTTCCAATGCAGGGGGAGACTATAGAACAGGAGGAGGAACGAACTATAGAGCTCCAAGTCTACAGAAAAAGGAATCAGCAGTCCACTACTGTGCCTATTGCCCCTACTGTGCCAACTGTGCCATGTCCCTCGCTTAATCCTGCCCCAACTCCTGAAGATGCGCCTTCCGTACCGGATTCCTCTGATTCGGATACGGATTCCTCTGATTCGGATGGTATGATCTCTCCTCCACTATCTCATATTCCCTTAAGAAAATCTTCTCGTAGTAATGTAGGAAAAATCTTCTATTCGTTATGGTTATGAACATGATATTGCTTATTTTCTATCATACTCTAATCTATCCCCTACTTATGGAGCATTCATTGCATCGTTAGACACCATATCTTTGCCTAAGTGTTGGTAGGAAGCGAAGAAAGATCCAAGGTGAAAAGCTGTAATGTTGGAGGAACTTGGGGCACTGGAAAGAAATGGGACATGGGAACTTGTTCTATTACCTGAAGGAAAAAGGACAGTCGGGTGCAAATGGGTCTTCACGGTGAAGGAGACGCCAGAAGTAAAGGTGGAGCATACAAGCCAAGATTGGTTGTAAAAGGATTCACTCAGTCCTATGGCATCGACTATGATGAGACGTTTGCTCCTGTAGCGAAGATGAGCACTGTAAGAACCCTGGTCTCTCTTGCAGCCAACCATGGGTGGCAACTTCATCAATTAGATGTGAAGAATGTCTTTTCTTCATGGAGATCTACAGGAGGAAGTATACATGGAGACTCCCCCTGGATTTTGCACGAGACAGTCAGCAGAAAAAGTGTGCAAGCTGAAGAAATCACTGTATGGACTCAATCAATCTCCTCGGACATGGTTTGAAAGATTCAGAAAAGCTATCACGGACATGGGGTACAGTCAGACTAATGCATATCACACAGTCTTCTTTTGACATGCGAGAGGCCACATTACCATACTTATGGTATACGTGGATGATATAGTGATCACAGGTGATGAGGAAGAGGAGATTATCCAGCTAAAGAAGAAACTTGCCAAATAATTTGAAGTAAAGGACTTGGGAATGATGAGGTATTTTCTTGGGATCGAGGTAGCTCGAGGAAAATATGGGATCGTCCTCTCTCAAAGGAAGTACGTACTAGACTTGCTCACAGAAACTGGTATACTGGAATGTCGTCCGGCAGTCACTCTGATTGACCAGAAAGATAAATTGGGGAAAGAGGTAGGAGAGCCGGTTGATCGTGAAAGATATCAGAGACTTGTAGGCAAATTGATTTATCTGGGTCACACTCGTCCTGATATCTTATTTGCTGTAAGTGTAGTGAGTCGTTACATGCACGATCCAAGGAAGGGCCACATGGATGCAGTTTTTCATATTTTGAGATATCTAAAAGGGGCTCCTGGAAGATGGATATGGTTCAAGAATAATGGACACCTTAGTGTTGAGGGATACTATGATACAGATTGGGCAAGTTGTATGGATGACAGAAGGTCTACCTCAGGGTATTGTATATTTGTGGGAGGTAACCTAGTCTCATGGAGAAGCAAGAAACAGTATGTGGTAGCTCGATCAACCGCTAAAGCATAATATAGAGCTATGGCTTTGGGAGTGTCAGAATTGTTGTGGATAAAAGTATTGCTGACAGAGTTGAAGGTGGACCAAGGAACACCATTACGTCTTCTGAGTGATAGCCAAGCAGCACTGAGTATAGCTAACAATCCAGTTCAGCATGACAGAACGAAGCACGTCGAGATCGATCGGTTTTTCATCAAAGAAAAGTTGGAGAAAGGAATACTAAAGCTCGATCATGTTCGCTCAGAAGAACAAATTGCAGATTGTCTTACTAAGGGGCTTAATTCATTAAGTCTCGCTAAACTATGTAATAAGATGGGGATGATTGATATCTATCACCCATCTTGAGGGGGAGTGTTGAGAGTATTAATGGACTTTTAGTCCCACATCGGGTAGAATAATAGGGAGAGGGGTTAGCCTCTCCTATATAAGTGTAGCTCCACCTCAATAATAAACAAGTCAAATATTCTACTAAATTATATTCTCACCTATTTTAGCTTGCACCAAGTTTTGTCGAGAAAGACTGTTTGCTGGGAAACGTACTTGGAAACAACTAGTACATTAGTTTCGGGTCGTAAATTGGTTTTGGGACCCCAAGCAGGAGAAATTATTGTATGGTCCAGGTTCACCATGTGGCAATGGTGAACCGGACCACTAATTTCTTCACACTTGTCATAATATGTGGCATAAAAATTTGAGTTATTTGTATTTATCCCCCCTCCCCAATTGCTAATCATATCTCCACTTTCCTCCAATTTTATCTTAATTAGTGTTACCTCACAATCCTTCGGGTAAAGTGCAAACAAACCCTCCTTAGATTTAAGTTTTGCATTTAAAGACCCATTGTTTAAAAAAAATCCTCATATTTTTATTTTTTGCTCAGTTTGCACCCCTGCCATTAGAAATAATCGTTAATGACTTTTTAAAAAAAATACACAAATGCCCGCCCTTTCCTACTAGTGGTGGTCAGCTCCCTCCTTCCTCCACCGGCAGCCCCCTGACCCGCCGCCCCCTCCTCCCTCCGCCGGCCGGCTCCCCTCGACCCCCCTCCTCCCTCCGCTGGCCGGCCCCTCAACCCGCCACCCTCTTCCCTCCGCTGGTCGCCATGCTCGACCCACCCCCTCCTCCCTCTGCTGGCCGGCCATGCTCGACCTAGGGGTGAGCATTATTCGATTTTGGACGAAAAACTGAGTCGAACCGAACCGAATAAGAGATTCGGTTCGGTTAAAAAAAAAATCGGCTCGGTTTCGATTTTGAAAATACTAAATTTTCTTATTCGGTTTCGATTTTGGGTTTCGGGTCCAAAACCGAATAAGAAATTTTAGTTACTATATATATATATATATATATATATATATATATATATATATATATATATATATATATATATAAACCGAAAATCGAACTGATTTAATTCGGTTCAATTTGATTCGGTTATGGGCCAATTCGGTTTGGTTTCGGTTCTGCTTATTCGGTTTTCAGTTATTCGGTTCGGTTTGAACCGAATTAACCAAATGCTCGTCCCTAGCTCGACCTGCCCCCTCTTCCCTCCGCTGGTCGGACACCCTCCCCTCTCATATGTTCGGCCCTGCTTGACCCGTCCCCACCACCTGAGCGAGAAGGGGGAGAGAGTGGGGGGAGGGGTAAAATCTTATTTTTAGACGTATTTTAACGGCTGTTAACGGCAGGGGTGCAAACTGAGCAAAAATAAAAATGTAACATTTTTTTAAACAAGGAGTCTTTAAATGAAAAAAATGCAAATCTAAGGAGGATTTGTTTGCACTTTACCCCAAGGATTGTAGGGTAATACTAATTAAAATAAAAATTGGGGGAGGAAAAGTAGAGATATGATTAGCAATTGGGAGGATAAATACAAATAACTCTAAAAATTTCAAAAAATTGTAAAAAATATAGAAATTATATAGAAATTCACTTGACATATGATTAGAAAAAAAAATCCTTTCAAAAACATTAAAAATTGACCTAAAAAATAGGAAAAATGTAGTAGGGAAGATTTATGAAATGCCCAAAAACTAAAAAAGTTTTATGTAAAATCCACCGCTAAAAAAACTTTCATCGCGTGCCCAGAATTAGAGAAACTTATCCAAAGCGGGTTCCAAATGACCCTTTTGCCCTTCCTTTTAATTTATTGGAAACACCCACAAAACTGCTCTTAAAAAAACGTTTCAATACTCCATCTTCTTCCATACGCTGCTCACTTTCGAATCTAGGTTTTCTCCTCAAAAATCTTCAAAAACTCGTCGAAAAATTTCGGAAAGACCGGGACGAACGACAAAAGTGCTAAAACGGAGGTCCAAACATCATTTTTTTGCGAATCTAAAATTTCGGAAGGCCGTCTAACAATAAAATTGTTACTTTCAGTCTCCTCGATGATACGCTCATTTTGCGACAAACGGGACCTCGTTTCGACCTCCCAGTCAAAAGTTATGGCCCTCCAAAGTTTCAGCTAACCATAAAATGCAGGAGAATGACATTCTCCGTCTTAATTTACACGGAGAATGACCATTCTCCGTCTTAATTAGGACGGAGAATGACATTCTCCGTCTTAATTTACACGGAGAATGGTCATTCCAGTGTTAAAACGCAGGAGAATGACCATTCTCCGTGTTAGAAACACGGAGAATGTCATTCTCCGTGTTAAATGAAACGGAGAATGTCATTCTCCGTGTTAAATAAAACGGAGAATGGCATTCTCCGTCCTAATTAAGACGGAGAATGGCCATTCTCCGTGCTAAATTAAACGGAGAATGACCATTCTCCGTCTTAATTAGGACGGAGAATGCCATTCTCCGTGTAATTTATCACGGAGAATGGTCATTCTAGTGTTAAAACGCAGGAGAATGACCATTCTCCGTGTTAGAAACACGGAGAATGCCATTCTCCGTGTTAATTAGGACGGAGAATGCCATTCTCCGTCTTAAATAAAACGGAGAATGCCATTCTCCGTCCTAATTAAGACGGAGAATGACATTCTCGGTCCTAATTAAGACGAAAACGGAGAATGTCATTCTCTGTGTTAATTAGGACGGAGAATGGTCATTTCCAGTGTTAAAACGTGTAATTTAGTTTTTTCAGGAATAAAGAGTTTCGTTCTTCTTTCAAAGCGATGATAATTCTTATGGAAAAGAAGAAGAAAGATCTTCTCTCCACAATTGAAGATCTGAGTTCAAATGTCTCCACGATGAAGATGATGATGATGGTGATGATGATGACGAGCGATGATCTGAGTTCGACTGAAGAAAAACACACCGAACTACGAACGATCTTTGCGATCTCTGCTGAATATGAGAGCAATGGAATTCAGATTTCCCGTGAAGAAGAAGAAGATGAAAATCGCAATCCAGATCTGAGTTTTTTGAATTCAAATACATATAGATGACCAATTCGCGCGGAGGGGTAGTTTCGGTATTATAAAAATAGCAGTTTCTAGCGGGTGGCATCTAAAAGGGAATCTTGGAATATTTAACGTGAAAATACTTAATTCTGGGTATTTCATAAAACTTATCCAGCGGGTGGGCATTTCATAAAAGCCCACCCCGAAAATGGGTTTCTCAGCAATTTCCAGAATGTAGTAATATAATGAATTATGTCAAGTGTCAAAAAAATTAGACGCTATTCACCATTGAGTTTATTTTTGTTCATCCGCCAAAACTATGGTGTTTATTCACCCTCCACTAAAAATTTAATACATGTTAAATTAAAAATAAAAACTACTTTGGTGGGTGAACAAAACCACTTGCAAAGTGGTTTTGTGTGGATGAAAATTGACACGTATCAATTATTTAGTGGAAGATGAATAAATATCATAGTTTTGATGGATGAATAAAAATGGACTCATTCACCATTCATCGTTATCACGTGGTGAGCCGAAGCACCCAATAATTTCTCAGCAGGCAGGCCTTCATTTTCTCTCCTCACAATCAGTCAATCAATCTGTGTCGACAACAAGAGAAGAATAAGAGACTCGACTGTTGTACTAACCTCTCTTTTCAACTACGAGGGGGAGAAAGCGGAGGAGGAGATGCATCTATGGCCGTCAGTAAAAATAAGGGAGTCGTTCAAGAGGTCGTCCCTCTCCAAACTAGAATGGAATCTCCAACGCGTGAAGAAAGAGAAGGAGGCTGCTCGACAACCCCTCCTTGACAACTCCGACGACCATCCCTATCCTTCCACCTCCTTCCTCACTGCTCCACTCGCCTGCTTCTGCTGCTTCTGTTGCTGCGGTGCGGGCGGAGGTAATTTATTTATTTATTTATTAATTTGTTGTCTCGCCCCCTTCTTTCTTTCTTTCATACTTTCTGTAATTAAATTGAATATTGTATGCTCTAATCTTACTTTGATTCTTGGTTATTGTTCCATTCCAAGAGTTGAAGAGAACCCAACTTTGCATACAAAGCACCGTACGTTTTAACCTAATTCGAATGGTTTCACTCCGATCCTCCGATGATGAGGATGAGGACGGAGGCAGTCTATCCGTCATGTTTACATATGTAAACATAACACATTCACTTAAAAGTAGAGCTGTCAAGATGTGCTAAGCCCGTTGGGCCGGCCCGTCCCGTTCGCCAAAAAGGTGGGTTGGACCGAGCATTTAGGAGCCCGCCAAACAGGCGGGCCTAGACGGGCTGGCCCGCTAGTAGTCCGTCCCGCGGTGGGCTAGCCCGCGGGCCAAGTGGGTTGGCCCGCCATCTTTTTTTTTATATAAATTTTTTAATTTTTTTATTTAGCACATATATGAGATATGTATTATAAATGATAAAAATTCTCATTTAATGCAAGTAATGACGTATAAAACATTAAATTTGGTCATTTATTTACATGAATGAAGGTATTTTAAAGAAATATCTACTATTATAATGTTTCTTGTATTTTACTTGTAATTTGATGCATACGAGAGTGAGTAGAAAATATTATATATATGATTTTTTTTCCTTTTAAGAAACTAAAACAATAATTAAAAAATTAAAAAAATTAAGCGGGCCGGCCCGCCTAGCCCGCGACCCGCCGGTGGGTTGGGCTGGGTTGGAATTTTTCCCGCCCGCCAAATTGGTGGGTCGGCCCACCCCGCCCCGCCAAATGGTGGGTTACGGGCCGGCCCGCCCCGCCCCGCCAGTCCGTCTTGACAGCTCTACTTTTAAGGGACATTCAGTTAGGGGTAGGCATACGGTTCCAAGACCCGCGGTTCCGATCCGGTCTGAACCGCAAAATGTCCAAACAAACCGGTTCTTAAAATTTGGAATTTAAACGGACGGGCCGGAGCGGGTCGTGTGACACTAACGGGACGGGACGGGACGGGTCCTATTTTCAAAATAAACGGGAGCCTGGACCGGCCCGTTTCTAGGGGTATGTATTTTTTTTAACAATTTTGAATTTTTTTGCTATTATAGTTTATAGATAATATAACAAGTTATTGTTTAGTAAACAAATTCTAGAAATTTGGGAAGACATAAGACTTGTTTTATTCATAGATAATAGAACATATGTAAATGTTTGTTATTCTATAATTTTTAAAGATTTTTTTGGACCCGTTTGGACCCGCGGGTCGGTCCGGTTCGGACCCGTTTCGAACGGGTCGAGCCTGTTCCGATTCCAATATTTTTTGGACTCGTCCCGTCCCGTCCTGCCAATAAACGGATTCGGTCTGGGTATATAAAATTTGGGCCCGGCCCGAACCGTGCTCACCCCTACATTTAGTACAAAAAAGATCATATCCTACATTGAACTAGGCCCTTTTGTTTAGGCTAATTCTAAAGTTATACTTGGGATACCCCAAATTTTTCAAGAAAATTACAAGTTTGCCACTCTCATTTGTCAGTTAAGGCTAGCCCAATTTCTTTCAGCACTGTCAAACTTGTTGGCAGTCCTTACGCCTAGTAGTACTGCTAACAAAGTTGACAGTCTTACTTTATGTTAGTACTGCCAACCTTTTGGCTATCCTAACATAAAGTATGACTATCAACTTTGTTGCAGTCGTACTTGGCGTAAGGACTGTCAATAAGTTTGGCAGTTCTATGTCCAAACAGAGAGTTTAGATAGGACTGTCAACTTTGTTGGCAGTCCTAACATGAAGTAGTACTGTCCACAAAGTTGGCAGTCCTACTTCATGTTAGGACTGCCAACAAAGTTAATAGTCCTATATGCTCGTCGTCCGCGCCCCCGCACCCCGCGTCGTCGCTGGCGTCCACGCCCCCGCTAATTGGTAGAAGAGAGAGTGAAAATGATAAGAGAATTAGGGTTTAAGAATGTAGCACAGGCACATGCGGTGGAGCACAGGTTTCATTCGGTTTTTTGGTTTGTTGGAATACTTTTTCTTTGCTTTGTATGCTAAGAATATATAGATATTTGCTCTTACTGTATTTTGGTATCGGTCCGTATCGGTTGGTATCGGTCTGTATCGGCTAGTTATCGGCCGATACAGACCGATATAATGATTTTTGACTAAGTATAGGCCGATACCGATATTTTTTGCTAGTATCGGATCGGCCACCTACAAAACCGATCAAATACGTCCGATATGTATCGGTATCGGCCGATACTTGAAACATTGGTATAAAGAGAGTGAAAATGACCAAATGAAGTGTTGGTTAAGGAGTTTTTTTTTTTTTTTTTGCGGGGGGGAGGGGGGTTGGGGGTGGACAGTCCAAAGTAAAATTGGGACTGTCCTGAGTAAAAATTTCACCAAAGTGGAATATCCTGAGTAAAAATTTCACCAAAGTGGGCTGTCCTATAGTAAGAACTAGCCCCAAATAAAACTTAGTGTGCCTTTAGAATTAGCCTTTGTTTAAATGGGCATGTTTGGTTGCAGGAAAGAGTAGGAATGGACAGCCCAAAGTAAAATTGGGACTGTCCTGAGTAAAAATTTCACCAAAATGGGATATCCTGAGTAAAAATTTCACTAAAGTGGGTTGTCCTGTAGTAAGAACTAGCCCCAAATAAAACTTAATGTGCCTTTAGAATTAGCCTTTGTTTAATGGGCATGTTTGGTTGCAGGAAAGAGTAGGAATGTGAAAGTGGAAAAACGAAGTTTCGTGTACGCATAAATTTTGACTTTCCAAAAGTTATTTGGTTGGTGGGATTGGAATATATGAAAGTGGAGAAAAATTAAGTTTAGTTATTTGGATGGTTGTTGAAAGTGAAGAAAAAAATGAGTTCGGTTGTTTGAGGATGGCTGTTGAAAGTGGATGATTGTCGAAGATATGGTAATCCTCGGTAGACTTACCCCAAAATATTTAGGATTGTTGGTTGAAGATGTTGCAATATAAATAGTATCAAATAAATATTAATTATTTTAATTGACATATAATTAATGAATAAATAATTCCAAAAATAATAAATAAAATTCTCATAAATGATGGAAAATTATATTGAAGACGAATTGTTGTGCCCGAATTCACAAGTCACCCGGACTTCAGGAAGCAGGTCTTCAGGAAGCAAGACGATAGATCTTGCAACAAGTTAGGAAATGTTAAATTGCAAACTCCTATGGAATCTAAAAGAGCTTTACACATCGGAGTATCCTACAGAATGTATTGGAGAATATGTTCAGAAGAACTGTCAATAGATATTCCAGAGATATGTATCAGAGCTAACAGTCTATAGAGAGTATCAGAGTTGTAAAATTCAAAAAAAAAAGAAAAAAGAGATGCATGACACTTTTCTGAATAATTACTCCATCATATGTTAATTCATAAATAACACCCCAAAATTACACAATTAATCTTTGTCTTGATGACCAACAAGATGTATGATAAAAAATAGACAATTTCTTCGAGTGGAAAGCAGAACGTGCAAAAGCCATCAATCCGTAAGAATTTGGAGCAAATTCAACTTCGGGCCTGTCCAGCTAAGCTAGCAACCAGTCTCCAATTTTCACCACTCCACACTACAAAGCATCATCAGAAATAGAAAATTAAAGACTGGAAAATAAATTACAAGAACCAAAGCCTTAGTCCTAGCTTTTCCATGCTTGTAAATACTTGCAGAGGGTTGTTCTATACAAGACCCAGAATTCCTCTCAGTGCTCTCACAATATAACAAAACAAGAACTCCGGAAAAGTAAATGGATCCAAGACATGGCTAATTCTAAAGGCACATTACATTGCTAAGGGCTAACCCAAATTTTTTTAAAAAATTTACAAGTTTGCCATCCCCATTCATTACTTGGGACTAGTCCAATTTTTTTTTCAGCAAGTAGGACTGCCAACTTAGTTGCAGTTCTAAGACTGCCAACTTAGTTACAGTCCGCGTCGACAAAGACGCGGCGGAGCTCGGTGGCGGCGGACCCTCCCACACCCTCCCCCGTGCGCTCTGGCCTCGCCCCGGCCATTCGAGGTCGATCCCCTCCATGCTCCTCTCCTCTCCTCTCGATGAAATCCTCTCCTCTCGAGGAAGCTGGTGGCGGAGAGTGTCGCGCCTCTCCCGCGCGAGGCCGGAGCGCACGGTGCCGCAGGCATTGCCTCTCCCGCGTGCGTCTGCCAGCGGCCCTCCGCCTCCGCCAAGCCTCCGCCGGCAGCGCCTCTCCCGCGCTCATCCGCTAGCCTCGCGAGCCCTCCGCCTCCGCCAAGCCACCGCGCCGGCAGCGCCTCTCCCGCGCGCGTCCTGCTGAGAAACCCTAATTTTGGGGGGTGGGCTAGTCCCAAGTAAAATTTGGGATGTCCCAGTAAAAGTTTCACTTTCATGAATTGTCCCCCTAGTAAGGGCTAGCCCCTAGTAAAATGTTGTGTGCCCTTAGAATTAGCCCAAAACATAAGCCACATATCACTAGCCACAAAACAATAACTACGACTGGAAAATTAAATACATGCCACGACTAGTAGTATGACATGTACCTGGAAAAAATTAAACACAAGCCACAACTAGTTGTCTATCAAATATTGCAGGTTCTTCAACTCTGGGAACAATAATGATACTAGAGCAGAACTATAAAGCAACGAGGAAGGAATAGTAGAAGTAAAAGAGAGCCTTTCAAATACATAATGCATGTCTCAAATGTAGTATCAAAAAACTTCCCAACCCACAAACATACCGTATTAAACTTCCTCTTCCAAATTTCTCTTGTAATATATATTTTTAGTTCTTTTCTCAACCAACATATCAGGCCCTTAATAAGTGAACACAGGAAGGGCAATTTAAAATATGGTCTTCATTTGTTGTTTCCTCACCATTGCCAACGATATATGTGTAGGGACCAAATATTGAAATTAAAGATAGGTACGCATAACTTATTTCCATCATAAGCCCAAAATGAAAAAGTTTTTAATACTCAAAAGCACATGTTCTGAAAACCAAAATGCAAGGGAAATGAATACTCAGCAAAGTAATGTAGATAATTACTGATACTCAAGCACAAGCTCAGAAAATATGCTTTAATGCTACACCACACAAGTCCAGTCCTAGCTCCAAAATATGCTTTAATTGTTGGGAAAGAAACGCAGAAACCTTTCCCTAAACTAGAGAGTACCTGCGAGAGAACCGAGCAATACAACGCACGAACCAAAACACCAAAAACAAACCACGCAGACACAGAGAATTTTTGACGTGGAAAACCCTTGCGGGAAAAACCACGGGACGATCGGAGTCCAACCCTGAGAAGCCTTCACTAATGAAATAAAAGAGTACACCCTCTACAAACTTCTCCCGATCCAAATCGGATCCCCACAACACTTAGAAGCAAGAATAATGATTACAAGGCTACGAAGAACAAAGACGACGAGTAGATATTACCCGAACACGATCCTCCTTCGAAAATGGCCTTCAATCCTCCTTCTTCTCTTCCAAAGTTGCAATGGCACTCTTGCCTCTCTTTTCCTCTCTTGTTCTTCAATGTTGTGTTGTGATTAGAGTTAGGAATAACCATGTATAAACCCCCTAGTCCGCAGCAAAACCTGGACCGTAGGATACGATCCAATGGTGATCAATCACCCTGAAAAACGCTTCAGCCCCGACGACACAGAGTTCGGCCAGAACTCTGTGTTTGGCAACCAGAACAGTTCTGGAACCAGGGGACAGAGTTCGGCCAGAACTCTGTCCTGGGGCAGAACTCTGCCCCCCTCCTTCCGGCAGCTCCTCTGGTCAGCTTCCGAGTATCTCCGTCATCTTCGACTGGCCTCGTCACCTCCCCGAGCTTCTCTGACACACAGACGGCGCTCGTCGCACTCCGGGGTCTTCTCCACATAAGTTGGGAACCCCACCCACTCCAACAAATCTCTCCCTTCTCAACTAGGTGGAGGAGGTCGTCATCCCGACGATTTGCCTGCAGTACTCAAACTTCTTCCTCGGTAGAACCTTCGTGAGCATGTCCGCTCCATTGTCATCAGTATGAACCTTCTCAAGTGTCGCGTCCTTCTTCTCAACCACATCCCGTATCCAATGATACCGAGTCTCGATGTGCTTGGACCGACTATGAAATGTCTAGTTATTTACAAGGTGAATAGCACTCTGACTGTCGCAAAGCAAAGTATACTGCTCTTGCTTCAGCCCCATTTCCTGCAACAACTTCTTCATCCACAGCAGCTCCTTGCAAGCCTCCGTCGCCGCAATGTATTCCGCCTCCGTCGTCGACAAGGCAACACACTTCTGCAACTGCGACTGCCACGATACTGATCCTCCGGCAAACATCATCACATAGCCCGAAGTCGATCGTCTCGTGTCTACATTTCCAGCCATATCTGCGTCGGTATACCCAACCAGCTTCAGCTCGTCACCACCAAACGAAAGTCTCCAATCAGCAGTGCCCTGAAGGTATCGTAGAATCCACTTGACCGTACTCCAATGTACCCTTCCAGGATTTGAAAGATACATGCTAACTGTGCCAACTGCATGAGCGATGTCTGGCCTCGTACACATCATAGCATACATAAGGCTTCCCACAACTGAGGCATATGGAACCCGCTCCATATCTTCTTTTTCGTCCTCGGTAGATGGACACTGCTCCTCAGTGAACTTAAAGTGGGCCGTAAGGGGGCAACTCACTTTCTTCGACCCGTCCATACCGAAACGCTGAAGTACCTGGTGAATGTACTTCTTTTGGGACAAATGTAGCAGCTTGGACTCTCTCTCTCTCGGCTGATCTCCATCCCAAGAATAGTCTTCGCTGCGCCCAAATCCTTCATAGAGAAGGCCGCGTCCAGTTAGCGCTTCAACTCCGCTATCCTAGTGGCATTCCGACCCACTAATAGCATATCATCAACATAGAACAATAAAATGATGAAATCATCCTCGGCAAAATACCTCACAAATACACAGTGATCCGACGTCGTCCGTGCATAACCATGCTCTCCCATAAACGACTCGAACTTTCTGTACCACTACTTCGGAGCCCGCTTCAGACCATACAAGCTCTTCCTCAACCGGCAGACCAAATGTGACTTGCCCTTCTCACAGAATCCCTCTGGCTGCTCCATGTATAACTCCTCCTCAAGATCACCGTGGAGGAATGTCGTCTTCACGTCCATCTGCTCGACCTCCAAGTAGAGACTGGCTGTCAATGCTAGCATCACCCGAATAGACGAATGCTTGACGACAGGCGAAAAGATCTTATAATAATCTACGCCTTTCCGCTGACCGTAGCCTTTAACTACCAGGCTCGCTTTGTATCGAGGGCGAGTAGCATCATCCGTCTGTTTCACTCTAAACACTCATCGATTCTTCAAAGCATTCTTGTCCTTTGGCAACCGCACCAGCTCATAAGTGGAATAGGCGTGTAAGGAACTCATCTCCTCCTGCATAGCCTGCATTCACTCATGCCTTTGTTCGTCTTCCATAGCCTCTGCAAAACTTTCGGGCTCTCCCCCGTCAGTCAGTAGCACATACTCACCCGATGAGTATCTCGTAGATGGTCGACGCTCTCTGTCGCTCCTTCTCAGTAGAGCCACTGGTGCTGGCTGTATACCAACAGCCTCCTCCTCTTCAGGAACTGCCTCCCCGGCATGCTCATCCTCCTGAGGAACACCCTGACCACCATCAGCAGGCTGATGATCAAAGTTGGGAGCAACTCCATGTACTGGCTCCCCCATAACTGGATCATCTGCGATGTCCTCTGGAAACTGCTCGAAGCGAAATGACTCTAACTCAGGCAATTCCTCAGTCTCAGAAGGCGTCTCGGAATCCTGAGTGTTGGTCATGGTCTGATCCTCGACGAATACCACGTCCCTGCTTCTGTAGAGCTTTCTTCCAATTGGGTCGTAGAGTCTATAGCCAAACTCATCCCGACCGTAGCCGACAAAGACGCATCGTCTCGTCTTTGGCTCAAGTTTGGACCTCTCGTCCTTCGGTACATGCACGAAGGCCTTACAGCAAAACACTCGCAGGTGATTGTATGACGGCTCTTTGTCGTACCATACTTTGTTAGGCACATCACCCTGCAAAGGAGCACTAGAAGATAAATTAATAACATAAGCAGCTGTGAGAAGAGCCTCACCCCAATAACTGCCTGGCAAGTTTGCTTCTGACAGCAAACACCGCACCCTCTCCATCAGTGTCCTGTTCATGCGTTCCGCTACACCATTGAGCTGAGGTGTCTTGGACGGAGTCTTCTGGTGTCGTATCTCCTGCTCTCTGCAATAAGCATCAAAGGGACCAATGTATTCGCCGTCGTTGTCGGACCGAACACACAATAACTTCTTGCCCGTCTCTCTTTCAACAGAGGCCTGAAACTCTTTGAAAATATACAGCACCTGATCCTTGGTCTTTAAGGCATAGACCCAAACCTTCTTGGAATAGTCATCAATAAAAGTTACAAAGTAAGAAGCACCACCAATAGATTTACCTTCATAGGACCGCAGACATTCGAGTGAATCAACTCGAGCAACGCCGGTTTCCTTGAACTTGGGTGACTTTGGAAAGACACCCTATTTTGCTTTCCAGCTAAGCAGTGCGTGCACTTCTCCAACTTTGTAGACTTGAGCCCTGGAATCACCTTCTTGTTCACCAAGTAGCTCATCCCCTTCTCGCTGATATGGCCGAGCCGCCTGTGCCACAACTCGGTAGACGCATCATTGACTGCGTTCACCTCCTGTGTCCCCTGTGTGCTCCCTTCCATATAGTAGAGATCGGACTTCTTGCTTCCTCTGGCAATCACCATCGAACCTCTGGAAAGCTTCCACTGACTATTTCCGAAGAGACTGAAGAATCCCTTGTCATCCAACCTTCCAACCGACACTAGGTTGAAACGGATATCAGGGACATGACGAACATCTTTGAGAACAAGAACTGCACCCGTCTTTGTTCTCAAATGCACATCTTCAATGGCAACCGCCTTCGACACATCTCCATTGCCCATCTTCAACACTCTACAGTCGCCTGTCGTGTAAGTGGCAAATAGTGCCCTGTTGTGAGATACGTGCGCCGAAGTCCCTAAGTCCACCAGCCAAGAATTGTCATCGCAGGCGAGGTTTGTGATAACCTCATCACCTACGACGATCACATCGCCTCCATGTATCGAGACCGCCGCTGTAGTGTTCTCATCTTGCTTCCCCCTGTCGTCCTTCTTCTCTCTCTTCCAAGCGAAACAGTTCCGCTTGATGTGGCCCTTCTTGCCACAGTGGTAACACTCCGAGTTCTCGTACCGACCCTTGGACTTCCCCATGCTCTTGTCTCTGCCACCACCTGGACCCCTGCTTTTGCCCCTTTCGCGGCTCTCTGAAACTAGTGCCTCTGAGTGGTGGGATGTGGATGAAGTGCCCTGAGAACGTCTCCGTATCTCTTCATTCAGCATCCCGTTCTTGGCAAACTCCAGACTGACCACGCCCTCTGGAGTAGAAGCGATCATAGATACTCGTACGGTCTCCCACGAGTCTGGCAATGTACACAGCAGCCATAGTCCCTGAACCTCGTCGTCGAACTTGACTCCCATTGAAGATAGCTGGTCAACCACGCCCTGGAAATCACTCAAGTGATCCGTAATAGACGCCCCATCTTTGTACCGCAGACCCATCATCGTCCAGATCAGGAACAACTTGTTTACCCCGGTCTTCTTCGTGTACAAAGATTTCAGCTTATCCCATAACGTCTTCGCGTGCTCAATATTGGCAACGTGGTTGTACACGTTCTCGTCAACGAACTGCCTGATATATCCGCACACTTGTATGTGTTCGAATTTCCAGTCCTCCTCGAATTTATTACTGGACTTCTCGGATGCAAATACGGGCAGATGCAGCTTCTTGACAAACAGCAAATCTTTTATCTTGCTCCGCCAATAATGATAGTTGGTGTCGTTCCGGTTCACCGTGTGCACCGGCTTCGCGTCCATCTCTCCTCTCTAGAATTTCAGAACCTGGCTCCGATACCACTTTGTTGGGAAAGAAACGCGGAAACCTTTCCCCAAATTAGAGAGTACCTGCGAGAGAACCAAGCAATACAACGCACGAACCAAAACACCAAAAACAAACCACGCAGACACAGAGAATTTTTGACGTGGAAAACCCTTGCGGGAAAAACCACGGGACGATCAGAGTCCAACCCTGAGAAGCCTTCACTAATAAAATAAAGGAGTACACCCTCTACAAACTTCTCCCGATCCAAATCGGATCCCCACGACACTTAGAAGCAAGAATAATGATTACAAGGCTACGAAGAACAAAGACGACGAGTAGATATTACCCGAACACGATCCTCCTTCGAAAATGGCCTTCAATCCTCCTTCTCTCCCAAAGTTGCAATGGCACTCTTGCCTCTCTTTTTCTCTCTTGTTCTTCAATGTTATGTTGTGATTAGGATTAGGAATAACCATGTATAAATCCCCTAATCCGCAGCAAAACCTGGACCGTAGGATACGATCCAATGGTGATCAATCACCCTGAAAAACGCTTCAGCCCCGACGACACAGAGTTCGGCCAGAACTCTGTGTTTGGCAACCAGAGCAGTTCTGGAACCAGGGGACAGAGTTCGGCCAGAACTCTGTCCTGGGGCATAGTTCGGCCCGAACTCTGCCCCCCTCCTTCCAGCAGCTCCTCTGGTCAGCTCCCGAGTATCTCCGTCATCTCCGACTGGCCTCGTCACCTCCCCGAGCTTCTCTGACACACAGACGGCGCTCGTCGCAGTCCGGGGTCTTCTCCACATAAGTTGGGAACCCCACCCACTCCAACATTAATGCTACATCTCTAGGGGCTGTTTGGTTGTACAAAACTGGGTCGGAACTAATATGCAGTTAGGCACACTGCAGTAGGCATAGGCATAATACTGAACACACAAATCAATCCAAGAGCCGAAATGAAAACTGATACTCAGTGAACACTGATACTAATACTCACTGATATAGGCACACTGCAGTTAGAATGTAAAGTCACTGATTCTTGCTGATAAACTGATCAGTTAGAATGTAAAGTCACTGATACTAAGCACGGACCCAAAATGTTAGAACACAGACCCAAAGTTAGACACACTGCAGTTAGGCACACTACAACATTAGGATAAACTGGTACTCAGAAATAAAGGCAGCAGCATATAGGCAGCAACATAAAAACTGATACTCACTGATAACCGACATATACTCTATGATTGGATCAGAAAATCCAGGCAGCAGCTTTACGAAGGGACAAAAACATATTTCTCAAAGTAGTCACCTACTCATTCATCATTGCCATATGTTTAATGTAGACTCAGAGTATTCACCGTACTCATCATTGTCCAAATCTAAGCTAATACGTACACAACCTCCGGCCATTTCACAAAAGTGAGAGGGGAAGCCATGGACCTAAACTATTATTTTTGAAGGGACATACTCCATATCGCTCCAAGAATCATATCTTACTCATCATCGCCACATGTAGTGGTTTAGACTCAGATTTTGTCAACATACTCATCATTGTCTAAATCTTGAAGCTAAGATGTTGACTACCTTCAACCATTTCACAAAAAAGTGAAAGGGAAAGCCATCAACCTAGCAATTTCTCTTACATTTTCAAATGACCCCTGCGTCAAAGAAGTGCACACAATACACAAGTTAGTGATCGATTTAGATTAATATTAAATTAAAGAAGTGCATTAAATATAATATATAGATACTTCATAGTGTATAATACCTCCTAAATCTGCCATATGTGGTTAATTTTCTTCTAGAGCGCTTCATACGTTCATTTTTTTTGAACTTGTTGGTTCCTAGATCGAATTGCTTTGTGGTGATTTTGATAAACACCCCCACCCACCACACACACACCACCACCACCACCAACAACTCACTTCTTCCTCTCCTCACTCCTTCCTATCCTAACGTTTGTTTTCTTCTTCTTCTTCTTCTTCTTCTTCTCTCGATTATAACAATATAAAAATAGCTCTCGACTCAATTAACTACGTCACAAAGTACATGGGTATTAGCTAATAAACTCAATTACTTAACTAAATGGAAATTGGAAACAACCAGCTATACTTCCGTTGGCCCAACATAAACAATCAAATCCACTCAACCAGGTTCATTAATCACATAATTAGATCACGGAAAATCCTAAGTCTACAACCAAATATTTACAACCTCTCTCCCACCCCTTACACATGGGTCCCACCGGGTCCCACCTCCCCTCTCACCCCCTGCTACATGGGCTCCACCCGACCCCACCGCTTCCCCCCTCCTCCAATCGAAGCCCAACACATGACGGACACGTGGCAGTTGTAAGAAAATTGTAAGCATTTGGTTGTAGGCATAGCAAAGCTCTTGGATCACAGACGTTGAAAACAAAATATCTCAATTTTTTTTCCTAGCATCAAAATTATGCAATAAAAAAAAATCACGATCTATCTCCAGATTGTACTGATTGGTTAATTAATAATCCCCGAATACTAGAAAATCGACCGGATCAAGAATTTTTCGATCCACTAATCAATGCAAGCAACATAACCAAAAAAAATTCCAAGAAATTCTCATATTTAATAGTAAAAAATAGGGAGAAAATCGAAAGAAAATAATTTACCTGGATCGTGACCTGCTAAACCCGGCTCTCGGAGGCGATGATCGCGTTTGTGGCGGCGGTCACCGTCTCCACTAGCTGCTCCCGCCACCACCCCTCATCCCGAAATTCTCATCAAAATCCCAAGCACCAAACCCTAATTTCAAGGCCCAAACCAAACAGGTCCCAGATTTGCTAGATTTAGAAGAAAACCTCCTTTTTTAAACCAAAAAATTACCACACATGCATATCTACTACTTGTCTAGTAGATGTGTGAAAAATAAAATCAAAATCCATAAAAAAAATGACAAGAAAAAGAGTTCTAAAATGGGAAAAAAAAATCTAAAAAAAGGGTATTTAGGAGCTTACAGTGAGCAGGAAAGGCTGGAGAGCAGTTCATGGGGGTGACCGAAAACTTTCGTGGTGGGAGAGCAGTTTCATAGCACTCCCGTTCTCTCCTTCTCCGGACTTGCAAGAGGAGTTCCTCAAAAAAATCTAGATGTGAAAAGTATAGAAATTATGGGGGACAGGAACTCTGCTTCTGGTCGCATCACTCAAAAACCAAGTTTTTGACTATCCAAACCAAACAGCGGAACTTGTAAGAGTTCAGCCGAGTTACCAAAAAGAGTATACTTCCGACTAGTTTCATGCAACCAAACAGCCCCTTTGTTGGATCCTACCCGGCGGAAGAGGTGGAGGGATTAATAATATATAGCACACAGTGACAGGGTTCATGTCTGTCTAATCCTTGATAATAACCAATGGATCAAATCAATGATAGAACTACAATGGATTTACAACTCAGCTCAACAACACTGTCAAATTCGTCACCCTTAACCAAAGAGATCATATACACAAACCTTCGCCCACTAAATGTGTCCTTTTGTGCACGGCATCGGCATCCTCATCTTATATATGTATATATTTCGACTAATTCTGAGGCCTACTTTTGCTCAGTCATCTACTATATCAGTTGGGAACATCATATCTTTATCCACAGGTACTATAGGATTAATTTTATAAAAACATATGTTGCTGTATAAATTAGGCCTCGTTTGGTACATGTAATGTAATCGTGATTGCAATGTAGTCAAATGAAAAAAAAAAGAAGTTATTTTTTCATTTGATTACATTGCGGTTACGATTACATTACAGTGTACCAAATGAGATCTTAGTTTACTACAATGGTTTTATACTGGACATTCACTCTTCTACTTACCTCCACTCTCATGTAGGTTTTTTACTTGCCAGACAAAATGCTGAATTCTATTATTGATGCTTTTATACTGACCTTTCCATATTGTGTATTTATTTACAGAATGCAATGGCGAGGAAGAGAAATGACTTGGTATGTTTAGACTCCCATTTTGGAACTTCATTGACCTTGCAGCCTGTGAAATAGGTTTTACATGTAAAGAATATGAATTATCTTTGTCTTTTTGTGAAAAAAACATTTATCATTTGTAATAAGTCTTGTTGTAATAGTCGTGTTACATTTTAATTATTTTAGTAATGTATTCTAGTATATGCCATAGTAGGTCAAAAAATATTCATTGTATTATTTTATGTGCAATTTCATTTTCTTAAAATCCTTAGATCCTAACCTTATTTAATGGTATAGCTTTGACTTAGATACTAATTTCAAGTATGACCTTAACTTTTAGTGGTCACATAACCTAAATAGTATATAGCATCGCATGCTAGTACGTTTTAACTTGCTAACCCTTATATTCTTTTGTTCATGTGTTATGTTTGGAGGGTTTGCGTACTATGTGCTTGCTTGACATAGCAAAGAAAGCACTTTCAGTCAGAATATTTGTAATTCTCTTGTTAATTCATGATATGTTGTCTATTATGAATTCCGGTGTGAGTTTATCCACCGAGAGGATTTATTTGCAAATTCTAGTGAGTTGTGCCGGGTAAGATATATTTCACATTTTCGTATCAAGAAATACAATAAAGACTTTGCCGAAATTTTTAGAAATTTCAGAAGAAGATCAAATTTCGATCTGAAAATTGTCGAACGCTAAAATCCCTAATTTAGGTTAGCGACGGCTTACATATTACCTTAAAATCCATAGGGGTCAATACTTGAACTTTGGAATGACACGGACATACGGACACGTCGCTACACAAGTGAAACTAAATCCTCAAGTCTAACCATTTTCGAATGCAAGGTTATTCATTGCGATGAGTATTCCTTAGTATAGTATCTCCATATCGCATCATATCCTTGTGCGCACAGATCGAAATACATACTTTATTCTTGAGCAAGATAATAATAGTTTAGGTTTGTCTATTGTTTGTATATGGTTGCTAGGTTGTACCATGAAGAGGGGGAGAACATTAGGGTTAAATTGGATGAAATCTTTGCAATATAATTAACAAACAAAAGTTGATTAGTACTACCTTCTTCGTAGGGTCTAACAAAGAGAGGATGTGAGGCTTAACTCACTTTCCTATGTGGTACTTGTTGCAGTCCTTAACCGAGCTTACGTCAAGTAAACTTCTTAATTCGATCGTGCATTGATTATGATTCTTAACTTGATCTAGCATCGATTAAGAATAATAAATTAATATCAATTTTGTCCACAATCTATATGGGACAGGCGTAAGCATTGTATTATTTGCATATAACTTATAAGATTCTTCAAAGTGATCAAAAGTATCTATATGACTAAGTGCACCAATTTACAATTACTTTTTTTGTGTTTAGATACCTTTAGATGAAAGGTTATTGCTTTTTTCCTTTTAAGTTCAAAAACGATTCGGAAAATGTAGTATTGCGTAATGTTTATAGCTATTAACACTTGTTTAAGGTTGGTCATTTGATGTGCTTATGTTATAAGAAATTTAGAATTAGTAGAACGAAAATAGAGTATATGAAATATAATTGCAATTCGAAGTCATAGAGAAAGTGGGGAAGGAATCTATATATTTGAACAAGAGATACCCAAAAGTGATAGCTTTCGGTATTTAGGATTAATCATTCGTTATGGTGGAGAGATTGAGAATGATGTCATGCATAGAATTAAAACATGATAGTTGAAATGGAGAAACGTTTCTCGAATACTTGTGATGGAAAGATGCATCTGAAGTTGAAAGATTTTTTTTATAAATGTGCTATAACACTAGTCAATGTTTTATGGTTTAGACTTTTGGGTAATTAAAAAACATGTCTAGGAAGTTAGTGTAGCCAAAAGGAGGAGAATGCTAAGATGGATTATGGAAATACATTAAAGGATACGATGAGAAATGAGTGTATCTGAGAAAAGTAAGAGGTGGCACCAATTGAAGACAAGATGAGAGAAAATCGACTTAGATGGTTTGTACATGTACAACATAGACCAATGGATGCTCTTGTAAGAAGCGATAATAATGAAGTTATTGGGACTAAAGATAGGTCTAAACGAACATTGTTTGAAGTGTTAAAAAAAAATATGATTTTTGTTAGAGCCATAGAGGACATGGCCCTTAAAATAACTAAATGGAGTAAGAGGATGCAAATAGCTGACTCCAGAAATTTGGAAGAAAGATTTTGTTGTTATATTTGACGTAATTGCTAACTTGCCCGCAGGCGGGCCAGCCCGTCCGCCTGCGTGGCACTCTCCCATTGTCCCTCCCCTCCTATTAGCATGGGGCCCACGTCGACGACCTGCCAATGGGAGAGTGCCACGTGGCCGCTGGCCAAGTAGCAGCATCCTATATTTGATGTGCTTATGTTACATGGCTGTTATTTGCAACCGTAGGAGTAGACGTCATTGCAGGAGAATTGCACTTTATACAAATGTAGGATAGCACATTAGGCTTCTATCATGCCTTTTACCATCTTAAGCAACAAGTACCATTCACTACACGTTGACATAAATTTAGAACTATGTGCCATGAACATTAAGCATTTCTGTTATTTTGTTTGCAATTCGACGTCAATTATCAAAATTATGTGAGAGTGGTTGACTTCTATGGAGATTACTCATGATAAGAACCTATCAGTGGCAGTCTAGGCTTAATATTACGTGATGATACTTGTTTCCTTTGGATACTGGTGACCCCTAGACTTGAGGTCGGCTGACTCAAGACAGGGTTTTTTAGATCGAGATTTATAGAAATTACAAGATTTAAATCTACTGTCCTTGTTACAGAATAATTTAACTCTACTATCCTTGTTATAGGAATTACATGATTTAAGTCTTCAATTGTAGAAATTACATGATTTAGCTATCCTTGTTACAGAATAATTCAAGTCTACTATCCTTGTTATAGAAATTACATGACTTAAGTCTTCAATTGTAGAAATTACATGATTTGAGTCTTCAATTGTAGAAATTGCATGATTCAAGTCTATGACCGATTGGTTAAACCCTAGTCTTCTAATTTTCTCTCTTTTTTTTTCTTTTTTTGTCCATTTCTTGAGTCCGCCAGCTTGGGACCATGGCCGCCCCGCGACCACCCAGCCATCCCATGCCCACGGGGGGGGGGGGGGGGGGGGGGGGTGTGCTCGAACTTGGGACCTCCCCCAAGTGAGCCCCCCTCTCTAACCACTTGGGCTAGGGAGCTTGGACACAAAAATTTGGACCATTTCTCGATTTGTGCGTGTCATCCTTGTGCAGAGGCCATGCTGATCTTCTCTGTATCGTTCCAATTTTATCGGATGTCCCCGAAGGGACATCTATTTTCTCTAGTCACAAGGTACTAATCTTCTATTTTCTCTTGTGTTGAAGCTACATCCTTGTTACAGAATAATACCTTGTGAAGGACACTATCATGTGGAAAGTTGCATATCCAAGGCTATATTATCTAGTCACAAGGTACTGTAGAGATTGTTGAATCATAAAGTAACCTGCATATTACATTGTTTAGACTAGTCATATGAACCAAACTCGAGTAGCTCTTGTGGTTACGAGGAGAGGTATAAGATCCTGACTGGGTGGCGGAAGATCAATAGATCGAGCCACGGGGACGTATTATTCCTTCCATTTATAATAACGGTGGGAGTTGGGAGGAGTGGATCCAAAAGACATGCAATACAGCTAGCGTGTACAAAGTCATGTGCGTATCGCCGGTCATATGAGGCTATATTCCAGTTGTACTGATTATGGGATTATCATGATCAATAAGGAAGTTGCGGTCAGCACCAATTAGTTGAGGTTATGCACAAGTAATGGTCATAGAGCTTGGCCTAATAACAACTACGAATACTTTGTTTAAGCAAAATTTTGGCCAATCTGCCTTTAAATATCCTCAACTATCATATTTTTGCAACTTTGTTTGTTATCATGTAGCTACCCTCGATTCAGGGCCGGCCCGGAGGGTTGGATTGTCCAATCTGGAGCTAATTTTGGTTGCCGCTTGACCCTTATTATGAGCCGGTCCTGGTGGTCATCCGTGACCTTGACCTTTGGTGGGATCACACTGAGCCCGGGAGGGTTGTCCTAGCAGAGGGGGGTTGCCCAAACCCCAAGTTTTGTCCGGCTTACTCTAGAGCCGGCCCTACCTCGATTATCAAACTTTGTCAAACTAAACATTTCTTCGAGGTCCCTTGAGAAAAAGATTGACCCTACCTGGGCTTTCTCTTGGTTTTTCAAGATATTGTAACCTTTATATTGGAAGAATGAGACCTTTATACTTCGAAATGCTGCACATAAGAAGTCCCCTTTCTTGAAAAGGGAATTGCAATTGCCAATAAGACTTTTACAATGCTCCTTTTTAAAATGAGTTACCAAAACTACTCTCAGTTTATTACAGTTTTTAAAAATAAAAATTATAGCTTCTCTTAATTTAAATTAAGGATCATTTTGTAACCCACTTTAAAAATGAAGAATGGTCTTGTAGCAGTATTTATTAGTGAGCTTTGCTGAAGTTATCTAGAGATTACATAAAGTATATTTGAATCTGTTGGCTACGAAAATTTTGTTATTCTTCTTTGGATTGCTTTGATAGTATTCTTCTCTGGACTACACTATCAAGTAGAGAGGTGGTTTGACCAAGAGGAAAAAGTAGAATTGCTTGGATTGCACGCTATACTATCAAGTGGAGGAGGTGTTTGACCAAGAGTTAAAAGTAGAATTGCTTTACTCTTTTGAGTTTAGTGATCCTTTTGTTCCTCTTCCTTTTCTCTCTTTTGTGTTGAGAAAAGAACAAGGCAAGCTTACGCAATCTAATTTGCTCTTATTTTCAGAACATGTATAATTATTCGGAAATAATATTTGGCCCGTGGTCTCTGTCCGTAGAACGTGACCACGAGCCACGTGTCCGAACCCCATAAGCATCTCCTATTTGCTTGGACCCGTCGCGGTTGACTGAAGGAAAGTGTTCAAAAAACATATGAAGGAAAGTGTCCAAAAATAGGTCAATGACCTTTTTTGACCATATATATGGTAATTCTATATAAGATTGAATTTTACCATATATATGGTAATCCTACAATGATTGGATTTCTAATATATGTAAGTCTGCATAGGATTGGATTTTCAATATATAATTCTACATAAGATTGGATTTTAAGCCTACATAGGATGGAATTTCTATGGTATATAAAGGGGTCTAAAGGTTCTCCACAATTGACACCCTCCAAGAGTACTCAATGTAAGTTGTTGAATAAGTTCAACACAAGACATCTCATTGTGCTCAAGTTGTTGAATAAGTTCAACACAAGAGAGCTAAAGTTGTTGAATAAGTTCAACACAAAAATTTGAGAGATTTGTTTTCTATCTTTGTGATAGAGATCGAGTTCTTGAGTGTAAGGAAAGAAGTGTTGAAAGCTATTATAATTCATTTTCTTCTTCGTAGTGGAACTAAATCACCCTCGTTTGTGGAAGTAGGCATCTTGGCCGAACCACGTAAATCATTGTCTTTGTGGTAGTGAATTTTCTTTGAGTTTCTTGGGTTTATTTCCGCTGTGTTCCAACATTGATTCTCCAATGGGAAGGCGCCATGTGGACCGCGGGCTAAAACCGCGGTCCACGTAGCATCGTCAGAATTAATGAAGGTTCAATTATCTACTTATTCTAAGTAGTAGATAAAATACTCAGACAAAGCTGTTCAACCACCAAGCGAGGATAAACACAAAAAAGAGTTTAGAAGAAATGCCAGATGGATTAGCACGCTAACTCTTCAATATAACTTTGAATGTTGAGCCCCCTAAACTAAGCTATCGGATTTAAACATAACTAATTAAATAACTACGTGTCTCTATCCTTTAATTACAAAATGGAGGGCTCCAAGCCCCCATCTGTCCTCTGTTGTTCTTATTCAATGCGCAGCAATAGTTAGTGATCATGAGTTCTTATCTTCGAAGTAAACAAAGGAAATGGCCTCAAAAATAATGTATGAGTAGTTTATAAGGATCAATGCTAGCTAGGCTGTCTTCATCATTCAAGTAAGCGTGCTTTAATAAAGTTATCATCTCTACATCAGTGGATGGTCTCGTCATCCGCTAATTGTTAATTAAATAGTAGTATTATGTTGGGCTAATTAGAGTTTAGACCTTGAATAAGTTCTGTCATGTCTAATTGAAAAGTCTAGACCGTAATTTTTTTTTTCCATTATACTCTCAGTAGCTTATATATATATAATTTATTGCCATGCAGGGAGGATATAATAGAAAGAAAATAATAATAAAAAATAAATATACAATGTCGAAAATTTTCAATTGGACATGTTATAGCTTAAACTCTAAGCTGGTATAAATTGTAAAGGTCCAAATATTAATTAGCACAACTATGTTTTATGTCCGTAGGGTTTCTTTTGGCTCTTACAACAGAATCTATTTCCATGGTTCCTGATGTGATCAATGTTTGCTTGTGATAATATTTACTTGGCTCAAGTAGTGCACTTCATACTCGCTATACCCATTACCACAAACACTCGCATATACAACAAAGTGGTGACGTTTGAGTTTTAGCTGAACGAAGATACTGTACTCGATAATTTTTTGGTATTTGAAGCAATGCACATCTTGAGATGAAAATGTTATTTACCTGAGCTAATTGATCCTTGGCAAAGAGCTGTTGCAAATATAATTGACATTATCTACCTTGATTAACTGTGTTATCAGCAGACATCTACAAGCACTTTCTTGCTTTTGAATGAACGAGTAGGGCTAATTAGAGTATAGGCCGTGAATTTTATACTAAGCTTAAGTTCTGACATGTCCAATTATAAAATTTAGATCCTAAATTTTTATTGTTTGTTTCATTTTCTCCATTATATCCTTCATAGTCTATATATTAGTCTACATACCAAGGTTTCATTGTCAAGAATGAAAGGAATGATATAATGAAAAAAATAAAACAAATAATAAAAATTCAGGGTATAAACTTTCTAATTGGACAAGTCATAACTTAAACTATAAGCTGGTACAAAATCCAGGATCTAAAACTCTGACGAGAAGTCGGTGCATGCTCTCTGTGGTTAGTAAGAATTTTGTTAATATGAGAAACAATGTCAATTTTGCTCAGATTCGGGTTATTATCAGTTTACGATTGACTGAGGCTAAATGTCGAAACAGAAGCGAAGAACAAGAGAGGGAAAGAGAGGATAGATTACACTGAAAGCACATACTTCTTTGAGCAATGTTGGGTTTGACACATGAAAGGTTGAAATGAAGAGAGGCAAGGAACATAGATTACAACACACCACCGAGGTTCACACACTCAAGCACATGGATTCTTGATGACTGAAAGAGAAAATAGAACAAAGCTGAAATTGCTCTTGACATAGTCTTCTGTACAGTTCCACAGAGAAGGAGAAGCACCACCACCACCACCACCACCACCGGAATTGCTCGCTCCTCGTCGTCGCCATCGCCGGTGTGATGAGCCGAGATTATGCGTTGCTGCGGAAAGACCCAAGAGCCTTGATAGCCCCTGCCCTCAGTATGTATTGGTGATACATTGCTGCGATTGCCGCACCGATGAAAGGTCCCACCCAGAAGATCCACTGCAGCAAGATTCAACATCATCAACGTTAAGGGTGCTTTTGATCGCAAGGTGAAAAATAAATTAATTCTAAGGAATTATTTTACTAGAAAAAAATTTCACGAAATTAAGTTTCTATTTACCAGTTACCAAGGATCAAGTTTTCTTTCTTATTTACTCTTTACTGTGAACATAATTTCAAGAAATTAACCACTGTTTTGACTGCTATGGCTTTTATCTATTATGGGTTAATTAACTTACTTTTCCTATGTTTCCTGAGTATTACAGGGGCTGCCCCTATTTCAAAACTAATTACACTGACCACCCGCTCTCCTTTATAAATTTTATTAACCATAAGAGTGGTCAGTGTTATTAGTTTCTATAGAAAATAGAAACTACAGGAGGTATTGTGTCATTAGTTTCAAAGCAGGATGGTCTCTGTAATAAGTATAAAATATAGGAATAGTTGGTACAATTAACCCATCTATTATTGAACATCTTTGCTGAAGTTGTGGTATGAAGTTCAAAGATGATTGTAGCTTTTGTGACAAGCCCGCATGAAGTTGTTACAGAAGCAACAAAAGTGGGGGCATCAGGAACCAACTGTTAAGCTAATTTGTTGGCTTCTACACTAGAGATTTTATATTTGTTAGGAAGCTGCCACGTTGCTCACGGTTTGTAACTGCGAGCGTGATCATAGACCACGTGACTGCCTTCCATTGATTCTTGGTCCGAATTTTAAGAGGATGGAATTCGGTGACAACATGAGGGGCCAATAGCTGGCTGCCACATGACCCTATGGTCACGTCCGCGGTCACAAACCACGGTCATTTCGTAATTGCTAAGGGCGAAGGAGGAGTTTGTATGGTACGTAGAGTATACCTGATCATCCCAAGCCTTGTCCTTGTTGTAGATGACAGCGGCTCCAAAACTTCTGGCCGGGTTGATGCCCGTCCCCGTGATGGGGATCGTGGCCAGGTGTACCATGAACACGGCGAAGCCGATGGGGAGCGGCGCCAGGACGGGCACGTGGGAGTCGCGGGCGTTGCGCTTGGGGTCGGTGGCGGAGAAGACGGTGTAGACCAGGACGAAGGTGCCGATAATCTCGGCGGCGAGCCCCGTGCCCTTGTTGTAGTCCGCGTTGAGCTCGTTGGCGCCGCCCCCGTAGCGCACGTAGTAGGCCGACTGGAACCCCTTGACGAGGCCGACGCCGCAGATGGCGCCAAGGCACTGCGCGATCATGTACAACACGGCCCTGATCAGCGACACCTTCCGCGCCAGGAACAGCCCGAACGTCACCGCAGGGTTAATGTGACCTCCTGCATGCATTAGTAGTATTAGTACCTACCGTTTAAAAGTAAGTGCGTGTGTCTGTGTCCGTGTCCGTGTCAGCAAGGGCATACCCATTCTGCGGGCTGGGGAGGGCTCTAGCCCACCAAAAAAAATTTAGGTTATTTTGTATAAGGGTACTAGGTTTAGAACGTGATTAGACTTTGGGTACTGGATTTGTCCGTTTTAGAATTTGGGTACTCGAAATTATTAGTGACACATTTTAGTGACAACCTTTCGTCATTAAAAGTCTCATTTTGTCACTGAAAGTCCAGTTTTGTCAATAAAATGTGTCACTAAAAATTTTCGAGTACCCAAAGTCCAAAATGGACAAACCCAGTACCCAAAGTCTAATTAGGTTATAAATCTGGTACTCTTATACAAAATAACCAAAAAAATTAATTTTAATTTTTTTTCTAAATGTATATATGTATTTTTTGTAATTTTTTTATGAGACAATTCATACTTAGTCCAACCTAATTCACTGCAGTCCATCCTAACTTGAATTTCTGGTTTCGTCCTTGTGTGTCAGAATTCTTGTTAGCAATTCGTCAGACGAAAAAAATTCGGAACGACAAGAGTACGAGTATAAATTGGCTCAGTACAAATAAAATACGTTAAAAATTTTGGTAAAATATTCGAAAAATATAAATATTGAGGTGAAAATTTTATATTCTTAAATATGTTGTCAAATTTGGTTAACTAAACCGATTTTCACCTTTTTTTTCTGAATTTTAATAATTTATATGGAACACGTCTAAAATTTACATGCTTAAAATTTATGTACTAATTCGAAATTTTTAAAAGCACGCAAGTATTATACGTTTTTGAAAGATACGAAAAGATTCTCGTATAATACGAGTTTTATTCTGAGTGATTGCTAACAAGGGTCGGAATAGTTTTACCTGAAATTCCAGCGGTGCAGTAGACGAGGATGAAGATCATGCCGCCGAAGGCCCAGGCGATCCCGAGGATCCCGACGCCGCTGCAGGCGGCGTCGGGGTTGCCCAGGGTGTTGTCGCTCTGGTGCTTGTATCCGATGACGGTCGCGACGGTGATGTAGAGGAACAGGAGCGTGGCGATGAACTCCGCGATGACCGCGCGGTAGAGGGACCACTTGGTGAGCTCCTCCAGGTCGATCAGGGCCGCCGGCGGGGGGTCCGAGTAGTCCTTGGCCGAGAACTCGGCCCCGGTCGCCTCTGCCACCTCCACGTCCTTCGTCATTGCAGTCACTGTGAGAATTGAGTTAGAGCTCTAGTTACTTACTAGTGGGTAGTGAGGAGAGGGAGGAGGAAGAGGTTGTCTATTTATGGTAGGGGTGCGTCTGGCTAAGGAGGGAGTGAGTGAGCGAAGAGAGACAGAGTGGAGCGTAACAATTATTGGGTTGTGATAATTTTTTGCCGACCCTAACCGACTCCTAATCCTTGGCCACTAATTTTTTTTTTTTTTTTTTTTTTCCTTAAACGGGAGGGACCAACAGAAAGCACATCAGCAAAGGAAGAATATGCAGAACTTTGGACCGAATAAAAGAGAGCGACAAACAGATACACACATTGTTGTATATGTGCGGCTAATATTAAACCACTCTGATCGCTGTAAGAAGCATTACTGTTTGCTAATATGCACGATTATATTATGGATCGTACAAGGCTCAACTCTGAGCGTGTGTTTGGTAGGAGCAAAAAGTAGGAGGAAGAAAAATAAAGGAGGGAAAAGTGAATGGAAAAAATTTATTTTCTCTTGTTTGGTATAGAAGGAAAATAGGAAGGAAGGAAAAGTGGAGGGATTATTTTTCCTTCATAACCTAAGAAATCCAATTCCCTAAAAGTGGGAGGAAAAGTGGAGGCTTGTATTAATTAACAATTATACCCCCATATGAATGTATTATTTAAAAATTATTTATGAAGTCAAATGGTAAATAAGTATTTTTAGTTTAGGGTAGAATTGGTAAACCCTATATTTTTTACTTTCTTTTTTTTCACTTTTTCTTTCATACCAAACAAAGAAAAAATGCATCTCTTATCTTTTCCATCCTTGCTACCAAACACAAAGGAAGGAAATGATCTTTCTTTTCCACATGGAAGGAAAATGAATCCTTATCTTTTCCTTACTTCCACTTTTCCATCCTTTCTACCAAACACAGCCTAAAACTTTAGGCCTCGTTTGGTTCGTGGAGCGGAAAAAAAGGAAATCAATTCCTTTTTTTTTCAATGAAAAATTATATATATTTTTTTTTCGATGTTTGGAAAGACAAAAAAAAATTGGAAAAGAAAGTGAATTCATGGGTGGGTGAAGGGTACCACTTTTCTTCCAATTTTTTTTTTCCTTGGAAATAAGTTTTCTTTCCTAAACATTTTCTTTGACATCCAAACATAGAAAAGGAATTACTTTCCTTTACTAATGCCACGATTCCGTGAACCAAACATGGTCTTAGAGCATCATGAGTAAAGGTCATCCCAATTTATATATTGTTATTTAGGAAAAGTAAGACCCATCTATTAGGGGTGCAACTCGGACGGGTTGGGTCGGGCTTGAGGTCAATCCGAGCCCAACCCAATGAATCATAAGTCTAGTCCAAGCCCAAGCCTGGCCCGACCTCGAGTTAAACATATGAAGCCCAAGACCAAGCCCGCAGGATCGGGTTTGGCTCGGGTTGAACTCGGGTTGGGTCGGGTCCATCGAGTTTATCGGACTCTAATATAATTTTAAACAAAAGCAATATTAAACACATAATCAAATATCAATAAAGTCTTGATCATTGAAAATTACAAACGAAATTAAGATTTATGATAAGGAGTTGAAGAGTTTGGGTAGAGAAATTTAGGATTTAAACTTTTAAGAAATATGAAACAATATATATATATATATATATATATATATATATATAAAAGCCGGATTTCGGGTGCTTCGGGTAACCCGACACATGAACCCGAGTCCAACCCAATTTTTGATCGGGTTCAAATATTTTAACCCATATCCGAGCCCGAACCCGAGTATCTTCAACCCTAACCCAACCCATTAATGGGTTTACTCGATCGGGTTCGGATTTAGCCCGCCCAAGTTGCACCCCTACCATCTATGTTTCAATTTATAGTTTATCAGGTCCAACTCACCCATAGAAACTATATTTTGGGCCTGAAAATTTTTAGATTCAGAATATAAAAAATTATTTTGTAGAATAGTAAGTCCGAACCCAATTCTAGATTTATATATATTATTATTATTTTTTGCATATTAATTTTTGACTACACCATCTTTGAGACCAAAGTTTATTTTATCTTTTTTTTTTCTTTTTTACTATTCCCCTACAAACCTAACTCATTGTACCTTCATTTCAAAATTTTGGACTTCAAGATAAAATTTTGAACACCAATCCACTAATGATGGTAAATTCGTAATTCGATTGCTATTCGTCGATGGAAGACTAAAATTATAAACATAGAAAACCAATTCCAACAATTAATTCTCTGTAAACTGAAGTGTGCTTTTAATGGGCCCAGACAGCAGCATCAGAAAAGCATCATTCCGCCCTTTCCAATCTTACACTGTGTTTGGGAACATTTGGGGGGAGGGAGAGGAAAATTTGAGGGAAAGAAAAATGGAGGGGAAGGAAAATGGAGGAAAGTTAATTTTTCCTTCCTTTGTTTGGATGGACAAAAAGTAGGGGAAGAAAAAGTTTAAAAACAATTTTTTATTTGTTTATGGATATAGGTATAATTACTATTTCCTCCTTGGTATTCTCAAATGATGATTTAATTTTAACTTTTTGAGGGGTGGTGGGGTAAATTCACTCAAATTCCTCTCATCTCTCTCCATTTTCCTCCCACATTTGGGAGGAAAATTTTTTGGTGGGACCCACCTACTTTTTCCTCTCAAATTTTCCTCCCCCATGTTCTCTCCCCCTTTCCAAACACCATCATTTAAAATTTTTCTCTCACTTTTCCCTCAACTTTTTTTCTTCCTCCCATTTTCCACCCTTCCCAAACGGTACCTTAATGGTTAGGCGGCCCAGAAGTTGGTTGGCAGGAGGAACAGAGTCTGAAGCCAGCTCATTTATTCCTACTCAATTCTGTTCCCTTTCCTATTACATACGGACCATCATCCATTTATCTACTTCCATGATCCATATATAATAAATAAAATAAAATAAAATAGAATGGAACATAATAAATGGAACAGCAGATCTGCTCTCCTCTTCCTATGTGCTTCTTATTTATTGTTATCAGAATTAACCAAGTTTTGAGTCTAAGTAAGCAACAGGATATTCAATGGATCCTTTGTTAAACCTTCTAATCAAAATTTAGAGAAAATTACATAAATTATGTTCTCCAAACAATCTTTATCTAGTCCGTTTCGTTGGATCCATGAAAAAGTCTCTTAAAGATTACTAAGATTAATGATCAATGATTAAAATATATTAAAATAATTATACCTAAGTCGTTGTTTCTAGACAAGTTCATAAAAAATACATTTATTATTTGATAAAATAAAGGATATTATTTTAGTAAAAAAATCATACAGAAAGTTTCGTGAATTAGCTTTCTATTTTTTTAACCTAAAACTTAATTAAAAAATAGAAAAGTTGCATTGGAGATGCTCTAAGCAAACATATGATCATGATGTAAAATGATTAATTCCTTGTTTATAATTTTAGGCCTCGTTTGGTTCGCGGAATGGAAGGGAAATGAAATCAATTCCTTGTCATTTCCTTTTCTTTGGAAAACTTTAATTCCTATTGATTTTCATTTCCGATGTTTGGCAATGCCAAGGAATTTGGAAAGGAAAGTGAATACTTCAATGTGGGAAAGTGATTCCTTCCTTGGATGGATGGAATCACTTTCCCCCCTAAGACCTCGTTTGGTTCGCGGAATGGAAGGGAAAGGAAATCAATTCCTTGTCATTTTCTTTCCTTTGGGAAACTTTAATTCCTATTGATTTTCCTTTCCGATGTTTGGCAATGCCAAGGAATTTGGAAAGGAAAGTGAATACTTCAATGTGGGAAAGTGATTCCTTCCTTGGATGGATGGAATCACTTTCCCCCCTAAGACCTCGTTTGGTTCGCGGAATGGAAGGGAAAGGAAATCAATTCCTTGTCATTTTCTTTCCTTTGGGAAACTTTAATTCCTATTGATTTTCCTTTCCGATGTTTGGCAATGCCAAGGAATTGGGAATCACTTTCCTTTCCTCCTCAATTCCTTGGGCGTCCAAACATAGAAAAGTAATCACTTTCATTTCCCAACCGGGAGATTCCGCCAACCGGCCTAATTTTTCTTCCATTGGAAATCACTTTCCTTTCTTCCTCAATTCCTTGGGCACCCAAATATAGGAAAGTAATCACTTTTCTTTTCCAAACGGAAGATTCTGCGAACCGAGGCCTAAGGCCTCGTTTGGTTCGCGGAATGGAAGGGAAAGGAAATCAATTCCTTGTCATTTCCTTTCCTTTGGGAAACTTTAATTCCTATTGATTTTCCTTTCCGATGTTTGGCAATGCCAAGGAATTTGGAAAGGAAAGTGAATACTTCAATGTGGGAAAGTGATTCCTTCCTTGGATGGATGGAATCACTTTCCCCCTAATTTTCCTTCCATTGGGAATCACTTTCCTTTCCTCCTCAATTCCTTGGACGCCCAAACATAGAAAAGTAATGACTTTCCTTTCCCAACCGGGAGATTCTGCCAACCAAACGAGGCCTAAGAGTAAAATTAATCCAAAGAACTTGCTATCAGTATAGTTTTTTAACTGAGGGAAAATTTCAAATTATTGATTAGTGGCTGGAAAGAAATGTAGAGTCAAGGCTCGATGGGCCGGATATGCCACGCGGGAGAACGGCGGCCTCTCGTTACGACGAAAGGCGGCCAGCGAATGAGAAGACGAAACGCGTGCACGGCAAGTGGGGCCCACGTGATGCTTTCTTCCTTGGGGGCTGATCACAGAAATTGGGGCCCACATGGTGTTCTTCTTTTGGGCTAGGGGACGATGACAGAGAAAGTGGGGGTGCCACCACTTACTTTCCCACTTCATCAATCTTAATCATGGAGGTGGGGAAGGAGGTGGCCCCCACATACATCATAGTTGGTAGAAGCCAACTTTCTCCGCCTGCCCAAATAATAAATACTAATTAGTAGGTGATAATCAAGATAATATAACCTAACCTCTTATTATAAATGTTCATCATCGGTGATTATGACAACACCTTCCACTTTTCCATTTCATGTAGGGGCTCTGTCTTGTTATTCATCGTCACGTTTTTATTTTATTTCAAAATTATTTGGTTGTTTGTCCGTGAATAAAAATATAGTTTGTAAACGATTCAAAAATGAGCTGTCCAAACCATATATAAATCATCATATTTTAAATAAATTAAAAAATAATAATAATATAATTAAATAACTATCTAAATATTTCATTAGCTGTTAAAAAACTTTAACCAAGTATTTATTTACTTATTTAACTATCTAATATGATATATTTATAACTAAATTATCCTAGCTCAAATGGTTAAGGAGGAAAATATTTTCTTTGATTGCGTTTAATTTATAAGACGAACAACTTTTACAATAAATTTATATTTAATTTTTTAACTTTTTTAACGTATCGGCACTGTACGTACACACTACTAGTATAATTAAAAGGCCTCGTTGCAACTTTCGGTCACTTATAAATAGCATACCAAATACTGTCATTTTGGTCTTGCAACCATTCTGGACGCAAGAAAAAAATAAGAAGTAATTGGGTATATTTGTGCAACATTTCTTGCATTTACATAAAACTAGACATTAGAAATAGTTAAAATTGTGCAACAAGTAGTACCACAGGGTGAGCCGATTTATTCAGTTTGAACCGAATCGAATTAGCCAAAGAATTAGCCAAAACTAAAATTCTAAAAATTTAAAATCGAAACTGAGCAAAATAATAAATCCAATTTATTCAGTAAATTAATGGATCGAACCCAAAGTTGAAATCTTAGTTAAATTATTATTAAAAAGTATAATTTTTATACACATATGTTAAAAATTTAAATTATGCAGACAGTTGGACTAGTTAAATTATCAAATTTAGAATTCAAAACACATACATAGAATTATTGTTTTTATAATATGCATATTATTAAATTGATGATATGTACATAATTGTATAATTCTTATTCGGCCTTTGATTTTGGACCGAAACCAAAATCGAATAAATTTTTTTTTGTATTTTGAAAACCGAACCGAATTTTTTTACAACCGAACTGAATCTCTTATTCGATTCAATTTTCGGTCCAAAACCGAATAATGCTCCACCCTAAACCAAAGTACCAAACACCCCATTAGTTACTATGGTGGTGGGTAGTAAACATAATTTGCCTATGTTTTGCATCTTTTGCCCAGAAAAAAGATGATGTTAAATGGTCACTATCAAACAAAAATACATTCCCATAGAATCACACACTGTATTCAAGAAACGCATTTCGACTCTTAGCCTCCAGGCAAGCTCGTTTCTGCGTAACTTCATTGCATAAATTATCAGACATTGAGCTCAAAATGTAATGCTCAATCGTTCAGTTGTATCGAAGGATAAAGAAAAATTCACAAGGATCACACAAATCATCCTGTAGTATTTTTTTTCTTTACTCTCCACCAATTTGATAGTATATCATAAGTTGGAAACTGAAATTTAACCAAGTGGGAAGAATTTAGGTCTCAATTTAAGGAAATTAACATTCTGAAACTCGCAAGTTGCAACCAAATAAATCATTAGTAGAATACTGGACTGGCAATACCAGAAAATATTTCCATCTAAAATTTGATTGGGCTTTTTTTTTCCATAGAAAATATTTCCATCTAAAATTTTTCACCAATTGTAGTGTTTGATAGCTTTTATTTTCCATGAAATTATTTTCCAACAACTATCATTTTCCATATTTTCTTCTAAAATTGTGGAAAATAAAACTTGTCCAACCCGTAGGAAAATATTATTTTCCATGGAAAATACTATTTTCCATGAAAAATATGACAATCAAACACCCAAATTAAGTTTTCCGGAATTTGTTTCTTAGGAAAATAATTCTATAGAATTAATTTCTTTTCCACATATTTTTCTCCTTGCAATCAAACACACCCGAAGTGTTACAATATTAACTGACAGCGGCATGCGTAATCAATCTAGAATATCCTCTCTGCTACCCTATTGGTCCATCAAGGAATGAGAAAAGAATGTATGAATAAAAAAGCTGAAAAATATCTCTTCTTTCTTTGCTCGATAACCAATTCTATTAAACCTTGTACCCAGTTGACAAAAACGGTACGTAGAGCTTTGGAACCAAGTTCAATGCAAGGTTCCACCAACAGAACCTTCTGAGAACATTATGTATAGCTGATAGCGAATAAATAGATATAGCTATACATATTGAAATGTTCTTGAAAAAATATTTTCTCAAGAGTTTTTTTTTTTCCAAACAATATTTTTGTATGTTTCATGAACTGAACCTTCCTATTTATAGGATAAAATCAACTGTTAGGTACTATAATTTCATATATGATGGTCATGAACTTATGATTGATTGACCAGGTAAAGTTGATAACTAAACCTTCCGTTATCAGCCTGGATTATGAACTTGTATTGAAGCAAAATACATAAAAACTGAAAGGCTTTAGAAAAAGTTTTCATCACTGCACAAGAAGGGACAGATAACAAAATGCACAACAGAAATTAATATATTCCTCAACGGGTTAGGACAACGCTGATGAGTCGGATAATCCATACAGCAAGCTTGAAAAAAATCAAATTCAACTGAAAGCATGTTAATTTGAGGCAGCAAGTATCTTGAATTGATTAAGCTTTAAATAACAATAATGGATTTTATATCAAGGTTCACTGTATCGATTTCGATTTTGATACACTTCCTAAGACTATTGGTATCGGCAGTTTCAGGATCGTCTCGTTGAGTATCGGGTCTTTTGTTTTGAAAGCTTATTATTTCTCGTTAGTTTTAAATGGAATAATATTCTACTTGTAATAGACATAATTTATATAGAACAATATTCTAACTGTTTATCTGCTTGACATAGTGTAACCACAATAAATAGCTCTAAATAAAATAATATTAATATGGATAAGTATTGTTAATTTATAGATAAACAATTTCGGCAAACGGTAATGATTAGAATTCATGGATACGGAAAATTTTCAACATTCTTCCATGTTAATTGTCAACATTCGGTACAACTGAACCATTATGTTGACACTATTTTTCATTTGTTATATCTTTTTGTTTATTTTCTTTTCTGCCAATTTGAACGGAAAAGAGGCCCCAATGTCTGTACGGATTAGTATCGATCGCGGTCGGTATAATATGTCAAGCTTGAGTTTATGAATGGGTGATTAGGTGGTTGTTTTACTTCCATGTTCAAAGGATGTCTGAATATTCCCATGACTATGGCGGAAAGATAGGCTCTAAGAGACGATTGGATTGGAAGCAAAATTATGAATAGACGCTCTATAATGCGTGACTGTTTGGCCTCGATGCATCAGGATTGAAGAATGATACCTGCTACAGAAAACTAAATGATATCTTTGTTATGGTTCTTGATATCCGAATAGTTAAGGTTCCAATTGTTCCTATTTAATTGGAGGCACAGGAGTTTTTTCTTCATATGAGATAACTAAGAATAGTCTAAGTTTTTTTTTCTTTCCAATAGTCTGTCAAATTATACCCCATCTTTGTGTTTTGAACATTTGTTGTCCCATAATAATGGTTTGCCTTTCAAAGACTTTTCATGTCTCAAGAAATCGCAAATAAATTTTTGCAAACAAGGAGATGCCTTGGATTGATGACCATTAAGTAGTAACAAGTCATGTCCATCATCTCCATGTAAACTTAGTAGAGAACTCACATGAACTCTTGGTATTATCTCCGAGAAGATGAGGAAATGATGGAAGAGAATTGTTACTACTTCATGGCCATCACCCATGGCTTCTCTATCTTTGTTGTATGCAAAAAATCTTAGGTATTTCTTGAGATGTGAAAAGCAGCTTCATCTATGGAACAACAAATATTCAAACCACAAAGAACGAATATAATTTGAGAAGCTGTTGGATAGAGAGGAAAATTACCGATACTCTTAGTTATCTCATATGAAGAAAAAAACTCTCCATTTAAATAGGAACAATTGAAAATGTAACCCTAATGGTTCGGATTTCAATAACCTAAACAAAAAAATCCCTTAATGTCCTTTTCTGTTTGTTTTGTACAATTTATAATTCCAACCTGCAGCATCGAGGTCGATCAATCACGCAGTGCAGAGTCTATTCGTAGTCCGGTTACAACCTAACATTAAGTATTAGGGGGGAACATCCTTAGTAAATCAATCAACATGAACACCAGCATGCAACTGAAACTTCAGTTGCATTAAAGAAAGTTTGAAAGTATGAGAAGGTCAAAACTGATACTGGTTAACTTCTTGTACCCAATATGTATTTGAATCTTATAGTAAGTGATATGTAATTGGATATTACAATCCATGTAGATGGTATCATTTGTTAACAATGTGATCAAGAAAATAATTTATGATAAGCTTTATGTATCAGATGATACAATGCAAATCACCAATACAAAAATTATTGAGCCAACCCGACTTTAACAGATTAAACACAACAAGTACCCAACTAATAAGCTATAAGTGGCTTAGGAATTAATATTCTTATTACCCTACGCTACGAGTGTAAAACTCGACCTGAGTACAGAACCACCAATCTTCTGTTCAGAGTTCTTAGTGAAATCTTTCGAAGAATATCTAACTTTTGGTGCCCTTCAGAGACTTGCTGATTACTTTTACCATCTTCAGACAAACAATTTTATAAACCACACAAAAAATAAAATGTTTCATTTCTAAAGAAAAGTACATCTTCAATTTAAATTTCATCCTTCTATCAAGTTAAATGATGGTGTGGAAGCGAAGGAGTAGAAGGAGGAGGTGGTGTGGTTGAGGAAGGAGAGGGAGTCTTGCGACAATGCACCGCCATCGGTGTTGCAGAAAGAGTAGAGGAGGGCGTCCAGGTCAATGGAGGCGGAGAGAAAGCCAAGGCGGGAGACGGCGGAGGTGAGGCATAGAAGCGAAGGAGTAGAAGGAGGTGGTAATGTGGTTGAGGAAGGAGAGGGAGTCTTGCGACGACACGACGCCATCGGTGTTGCAAAAAGAGTGGAGGGTGTCCGGGTCAATGGAGGTGGAGAGGAATCCGAGGCAGGAGATGGCAGAGGGAAGGCATAGGGACTCGAAGATTTTGGGAGGTGGATGAGGAGGCAGCGGTTGTTTCTGCTACTTGTTTTTAAGGGGGAAGGGGAAATGGTGGTAGGTGATCGTTTGAGGAAAGTAATAAAAAGATTGGCATGAGATGGAAGGAGGGGACCTACCCATAATTTTGGCAATGGAGATTGAAATAATTATTTTTCCTCCGGTTAGAGAGAGAGAGAGAGAGAGTAGAGGCAAATCAAAAAGGAAAAGAGTTTATATATATTGAAATAATGGAGTGTTAGTATTAATAAATAAACAAATAATATTTATTAATTAGTTAAACTAAATAATTATCAATTTAGTCCAATTAATAATGTTTTTGTCAATACATTTTCCTACTTTCCAACTTATTACTTTTTGACATCCAAATACAGAAGTGTGAATTTGAACACTTCCGTGTATCATCTTCGTCCAAAGTAGAATTTTTAGACAAAAACTAGTATGAAACTGAAACACACATGCAAAACACTTCCACATTTTGCCTCCTATGTGCTTTTTCATTTCCCACTTCGGACAACCAAATAGGCCCTTGTGCAAGCAAAGAAACATGCTCATACCGTAGGCACAAATTCCCCAAAAGAACACCATATCTATAACAATGGCCACACATTTAAATTATGAATTTATTAACCCTCACATTACAATTTCACTCCAAATATTAACAATTTCACTTGATTTTACAATTGATGTGTTTACTAACATGAGTCCCACCTACGTAACAAAGTATCGAAGACGAGATACTACAATCAATCCTGACAAAGTTTTGCTTTAAGAGCCTTATAATTTTATATGCTTACTAACATATACAACAATGTACATTATCATAAATACTCTTCATCATAATAATAAACCCAACAACTAGGCATGCTAAGATTAATGTTGCGACTGTATCGTGTCATACTCGTGCCCATCCAAGCAAGAATATGACGATAAAAGGAAAGTGATTCCAATGAAAAAACATTAGGAAAATAAATGATTTCATCCATCCAAGCAAGAATTCGCTTTCCCAAACCGAAGTATTCAATTTCTTATCTTTAAGTATTCACTTTCCATTTCAATTTCTTCCAAACAGCGGAAAGGTAAATCTTTCCATTTCAATTTCTTCCAAACAGAAGAAAGGAAAATCAATGGAAATTATACTTTCCCTTTCAAATTCTTCCAAACAGCGGAAAGGAAAACCAATGGAAATTATAATTTTCAATGGAAAGGAAACTCAAGGAATTGATTTACTTTCCTTTCATTTCCTAAATTGAAAAGGAAACTCTAAGGAATTGATTTACTTTACTTTCATTTCATTTCCTTTCCGCGAACCTAAATATCACAGCAACTTGAAGACGAGATTAATGTGAACAATATCCAGAATATAAAAGCATCTAGTAGAAGCATAGAAGCTAGCATAGCAATATATAAGCATCCAGTTCAACCAAAAATTGCCAAAAGACTAATAATAATCCACTCAGAACAGACTGATGATAACAGAGCTACTCAAATGGAAATGCATATTTAAAAAGTGTCTAGACCTCGTTCATTCGAGCGGGACCTCGACGTCTCCTTCCGAAATCTCCGTCTGCAGGTCCTTGGGGTCCTTCCCGTCGACGGTGCACCCGACGCTGACGCAGGTCCCGAGGATCTCCTTGATCGTCCCGGACAGGTCCTTGGCCATGGACCTCGGCGCCATGACCCTCGCGATCTCGACGACGTCGTCGAGGCTGATGTTCCCCGAGTGCTTGATGTTCTTCACCTTCTTCCTGTCGCGCTCGGGCTCCTTGAGGGCCTTGATGACGAGCGCGGAGGCGGAGGGGACGACGCAGACCTTGGCCTGGCGGTTCTGGACGGTGAGCTTGACGGTGACGCGGAGGCCCTTCCAGTCCTTGGCGGTCTCCTTGGCGATGTCCTCCCCGATCTTCTTCGGGGAGAGGCCGAGGGGGCCGATCTTCGGGGCGAGGGAGGAGGCGGCGCCGACCTCGCCTCCGGTGACGCGGACGTACACGTCGACGACCTGGGAGGGATCGAACTTCGGCGGCATGGTGGGATTCTTTTTGAGAGAGGCGGCGGAGTTGGAGAGAGAGAGAGGGGGAAATTAGGGTTAGGGTTTGAGAAAGGGTTGGGATGTTAGGGCTTTTATCTTGGGTGATAGTTGTGGTGCTCCTCTGGTTCTATTTTGGTTAGTTGAGATTTCCAGTTTCAGGTTTGGGTTTTAAACGGGCGCCAAGCCCAAACCTCAGTTGCTTTCATATAAAAAAGTACAGCCCAGCCATCCAGTAAAGAAAGCCTTTGGGCCTCGAAAGAAAAATTGGATCAAACCTAGTGTTACTGCTTTATTTTTTAAAACCCATATAGTTTGTAGCTATAATTAAATTTACAACTCAAATGGCTACAACAAATATACCAAAAATTAATGTATGTAATACATTTTAATTTGTTGTATAAATGGCTCTATTTAGGGTCAGTCAAACATTATAATTGGTGTAAATACTACAACAAATATAGGTGTATTTGCATTTACAACTAATCAAACAATTTCTAAATGGATGGAAGGAGTAATACGCCATCGTGGCTCGATCCATTGTTCTTTTCTCACTCAGCCATAATCTTATGCCTCTCTACGGTAACCACAATGGTCACTTGAGCTCGGCATATCATGTTCTTAACACTTTCCTCCATTGTAAAGATTAATAATAGGTTTGGAACTTCTTGTCCAAGAAAAAAGTGCTACCTCAAAAGCTACTCCTTAACGCTATTCCATGTAAATCAAAAGTATCAGAGGTAATTTTCTCCAATTCTATCTAGAGGAGTGGATTATCCTTTATTTTGCGTATTAAATATGTCATGTATGAAGAATGTCTTGTATAAAGCCATAATTTTTGCAAAGCAACAAGCCAGGACAAAGCCTTGTCCCAAAGGTCACGCAACAATTTATGAACTACTATAAATTGTTTTAACTAGCCCGAATGATTTACTCCTTTTTTTAAGGAAGCTAATTTTTTGATAGAATCTATCCGGATAGAACCATTATATGCAGGTATTAACACTCTAGGTAGGTTGTTTAATTACTTAGTTACCCTTAAGTATTTTGGCTCCAATTTTCTCTCCAAAATCTGAGTTATTAATTCTCAAAGATTGAATTAAATGCATAAGGAACATAGGTTGGCTACACCCTTTGGTTTCTCGGATATTGAATTAAATTAACTTTTGGTTTTCCAGTTAAATGCAATTTCTTAAGGTTTGTTATTAATTTCCTACATTGACATCAATACAGAGAGCTTATTTTCATAGCAAAGTAACATAACCAAGAATAAAACAGAAATTTAATCAGTAACATAACCAAGAATAGAACAAAAATTTAAAGTATACTTAATTTAATACTATAAAATACAATACAAATCATCTGAAGTTCCATACTTATATCTTAATACAATACAAAGCATCTGAACTTGCAGACCACATCTAAAGTTACATATTTATCTTAATACAATACAATACAAAGCATACAAGATGGTCCAACTGAAGTAAATTCACTGAACATAATTGACCACACCCTACATTAACATCAATACAAAGGTTGCATGCATAATATTTATGAACTTGCTGACATGAGCAAGAACATAACATAGCAGAAAAAATTCGGCTACACCCTTTGGTTTCTCAGATATTAAATAAAATGCTTTCACGATAAATGCTTCTCATTGTTTGCTTCTCCCTCCCAGTTAAATGTTTTCACGTTTAACAATGATTTAATTAATGCATAATGCAGATCAACAATGGCTATTTTTTTGAGGATAACAATGGATGTTTTTTGAACAAACAATAGAGAGCAACCAAAGAAAAAGAGATAACAACAATGCATTATATGAACAACTATTTGGAATTGTGCAAAGTGATAGCATATTATCATCTGGATCATCCGATTCTAGTGGTGGCCTAGGAACATCGGATTCGGGTGGTGGTGCAGGTTCTATTTCGTCTAGGCAAGTAGAAGCTGAAGAAAGAGCGGAAGAAATCGATAATTGCAACATTGAAGAAGGGCGCCCTAAACCAGCTATGTTGTTTAGCAGTGTAAAGTCCCTATTCGATGCTTATCAAAATCATGCAATGGTTGCTGGTTTTAGTGTGGCAAAGAGGTCTGGTCATAGAAAAAATGGCGAGGATTATGCATATGTAACAATATGTTGTGATAGAGGAAGGAAGCAACACTATGAAAAGTTGACGAAGAGGATCAATTGTCCAGTAAGGATAAATGCAATATACAGAGGAAATTGGTTTGGCAAGTTTCAAAAACGAACACACAACACAACCATGAATTGCGACCAGATATGTTCACGTTGATTCATGCTCATAGAACCATGCCTATGGGTATGAAAAGACAATTGGAAGCCAATGATATCGCAGGCTTAAGACCGCTAAGAGTATAAGGGTGCTAGAGGTTCAAACATATAGAATGTTTGCCGAGAGATTGTATAAATTATATTGACAAAAAAATAAGGCTAAGACTAGGTGAAGGAGATGCCAAGACAATTCGCATTTTGTTTCGAAGAATGCAGCAGAAGGATATAGATTTCTTTCATCTTATGTGTCATGCCCCGAGTCGACAAACCGTTCATCCCCGGTGTTATTTTGTCGAATCGATCGTCCTCGCTAAGGCGTGATGCCGTACGAGTCTGGAATTGCACTCGTACAAGGCAAGAACGTTACGTTGAGTCTTTATATTAAAACGCCAAGTTAAAACTTCACAATTCAATCAGAATATAAGATGCAGCATAGGAAGATAGAAATTTAATTTTCATTCATAGCTTGCAACGAAGTGCAAGTCATAATTATATTGGATGCCGTTGCGGCTACATTGATTGAAAACAGAAAGAAATACATTCGACAAGCTGCCTAAACTAACACTTATCGTTCCATACATTCGTCCCTTTATACATAAGCCGTCGATTGAATTGGCTTCAAAATACTTCAACATAGGAAGAGCTTCAAAATGCCTCTCCGCACTTCAGCTCCAGTTTAGTTTCGAGTGCCCGTCGCACCTGGAGAAATTGGGGGAGGGGATTAGCACACTTGCTAAGTGGATGAGACGAACCCACTCGTCTAAACCGACTCTGATTGTTAGGGTAGGCATGCTTTAGAGTTGTCTTTCTATTAGAACTTGTCACGCCCCAGAACCAGAATACTGGAGAGCGGGGGCAGACATAGCCAGCTACGTATAAAGGAATGGAATCAACACCGCTATACGGTCACGACTGTCTAGATATGTGAGGGTTTCACTACAATCCATCAGTCTCTTAAGGTCATAAAATAGTCTATTGTCTCAATCTCAACCAACTAATAATAATCACAAGACATCAGATCTCCAAATATACAATTGTAAGGCGTCCCAAACATTACATATCCATATGATCATGAAGCTAGTCGTTACAAAATATGAGGACTAGCAAGAGTTCAGTCATACATGATCAACCCCCGGGGCTTGTCAATCATGTTACAGCCCGTAGGCAGACAGTAAGTAAGTACAATCGAGCTAACACTTGCTCGTCGGCTAAACGCCTCAAAAGAATAATTTACAACATTACAGTGGGAGAACAAAAGAAACCCACTCGATGCCCTGGTTACGCCTGGTGACCACCATCGGGCTGGAAGACAGGTAGATCCTTTGCTGCTGCTCCGGTATCTGGCCATACAAAACCAGCTGGGTCAGACCCCAGGAAAAGCAAGTGCCACAAAGGAGGCCACAAAATAAGAACCAAAGCCAGCAAATTAGCACAATAATATAATTACATAATAAGAGACAGTAATTTAAGAAAAAGCATGATGAGTAATTATAAAAGACAATCTTGCATAGAATCACTAAAAGATAAGACATATGGAAAAGCATGACAGGATGATATACGATGAGATAACCATGGGACTATTCAGATAGCTAGGTTACAACCCGTAAACTAAACAAGGACCGGGGTGTAGAACCCTAGAGGGGGGTGAATAGGGAAATAAAAATAAACTATAACAGATGATGCAATAAAAGCAATTTAAGAGTGAAGAGTAGAAAGATCAAAACAAGGATGTATCCTGGTATCCTCTTTTGAGGCAATCCAGTCCCGGAACTCTCTCCGGCTTTAATCCACTATTATGCAAATAGTACACACGAGTTTGGATCCGAAGAACTCGCCAACTTCAACACGAGTTTGGATCCGAAGAACTCGCCAACTTCTACACACGAGTTTTTTTACGAAGGCTCGCCAACTTCAAAGAAAAGGAAAGGATGCTTTGATCTTCTAAACACTTGAAGATCGAAAGTAAAAGCTCTTGAGACACTCTAGCACTTTGGGTTGGATGACAATTGAAGATTAGGTAGAGTAGTAATGGTGAAGCTCTTTTTGTAGTTAAGAAAATTTAAAGCTTGGAAGAGATAGCCTTTAAGAGGAGAGACAAAGCCTCTTTTATACAAATCCAACATCATAAAGGCAATACAGCCGTCGAGCGGATTATCCGCCAGATTTCCGCGGAAATTCGTCGGATTATCCGTTCAACAGTAACGGTCATAAAAAGAGCCGTTGGATGCATTAAATGCATCTGTCAGATGCCGTTGGATTTGAATTTCAAGTTGCAAAAAGGTCAGGCGGATTATCCGTCGAATTTCAGCAGAAGTCCGGCGGATGATCCGAACTGTGGTCTCACAAACTTGCTGTGAGGGGTTCGGATGATCCGCCGGATTTTCGCGGATTTCCGTCGGATTATCCGAACTTCTCCTCACATACTTGCTGTGAGGGGTTCGGATGATCCGTCAGATTTCCGAGGATTTCCGTCGGATTATCCGAACTTCTCCTCACATACTTGCTGTGAGAGGTCGGATAATCCGGCGGATTTATCCGGAAATCCGTCGGATTTTCCGTCTCCTCTGAATGACTTCTTCACCATTTCTATCTTTATAAATGTCATCTTAGCAAAGTACGTACATGAATTCCTAGTAGAATACAGACTCTTAAAGAGCAGGAACCGCCATCTTCTATGTAGACTTTTAAGCAGGGTTTTGCATTATTTACTCCAACGTCCTTGTAGTAAAACGTCATCTTGATACTGGAGAAATGTAAGAACGCAAGTGCCTGTGAAAAGCAGAGACTAAAAGAGATACAGGGGTTAATGTGATCAATGTATCAAAATAGATGTGCCAACAAACTCCCCCATTTTGATAATTGACAAAAAAGGAAGCCAAAAAAAAAGGAAGCTCCCCCGTAATTACAGCTCTCCCCCTCACTATGATTTCTCCCCCTTTGTCATTTAATCAAGATGGTAGAGAACTAAAAGCAGTAAAGTAAAGAAGAGAAATGGAGAAGTAGAATGCATTCATTAAAATTTTAAAACATGGGTACAATAAGGGGGCTGTCAAAGCCCAAACATAAGTCAGAACTGAAAAGTCCGTAAAGGACCACACCAAAACAAACAGTAAACATAATTAAAACATACTAACAAAGTACCCGAAGGACCACACAAGATAAAACGAACTATCAACCACCACCCATCAACTGTCCGGTGCACCAGAGGGTCCCGCCTCCTGATCTTCATCGTCCCCGACGGCGGAGGTAAAAGCGCCATAAGGGTCGACTCCATCCGGGTACATGAAGCCATAAACATTGGGATCAGTGAACCGCGGGCCCGGATAATCAGGATGAGGGGCGTTAGGATTGAGATAGGGAGTGTGCTCCTCGAACATCCGCTGAATATAATAGGCCTGATCCATGAAGCCATGGTGGATGAGGGTGCCGAGTCCCCGAGTGTTGGCCTGAAGGCGCTCATGGGTAGAGAGAGAGAGATCGGCAAACTTACGATCAATGTACCGTCGGACATCAGGAGTGAGGAGGGACGCCGGAGGAGAGGTAGGACCACCAGCGACAGCAGCAGGAGCGGGAACAACAACAGGAGCCGCACGAGCCCTTGCCTTTGATTTGGTAAGAGGGGTAGGCTTAGGATCACCAACCGGACAGTGAGTGAGGTCCACCCCATTGGCCTCAAGGATCATGGTGATGTACATGCCAAACAGCAGGGAACGATGGAGAGAGTCCCAGATGAGCATCATGGTGTAAATGATGGATTTGGCCAGAGAGAAGGGCTGCCGGGAGACTAGATAGTACATGCAGATGAGCTCCTCAGAAGTCAGGCTGTCCATGTTCCCGGACTTGGGGGTCAGAGTGTGGCAGAGGATACGATGCATGTTATGGAAGAAGGGACTCGGATCCTTGTCTTCCGGGCGTTGAACAAGTGAGCCGCCACAGATGTTGAAGAGGAACTCCTCATAAGACATGTCAGACGAGAAAGAGATGTGGTCAATGGTGGCCGGAAGGGAGCGATATACCTTTCGTTCATCAAGACCTAGGATGGAAGCCAAAGAAGCGGCTGTGACGGTGAACTTAACGCCTCCAACCTTGGTCTCGAACTCAGGGCCTTCCTTAGCGGGAACGAGGTTGCAATAGAACATGCGGATGGCATGGGGATAAAAGTTGACCTGACGCTCGAGGAGTTGATCGATGCGGGCAAAACGGAAGTGATCACGATGGTCTTTAAAATTGATCCAGGAAATGGGTTTGCCGACGCAAATGGGAGCCTTGTGGAAGAAGGAGAACCACTCCCGGGAGTGAGAGGCCGACTTGAAAATGGCTGGATTGTGGCCTTGAGACGGTTGAGGGACGAAGAGGGCAACGGAAGGAGGCTGAACGGAGGAGGAACTGCCATCATGGCGTTGACGCTTTGTGTGAGAGGCCATGGAGGAGGAGAGGGATGAAAGTGTGGATGGTGGTGAAAAGGAGAGAGAGGAAGGAGTTTATAGAGAGTAGAGGGGTGTAATGAAGAGTCATAATGGTTTGGAACGGATAGAGAGGGGAAATGAACGGACGGAGAGGCGCGTGGCGCTTCGGATTCCGCGCCTGTGCCCGAAAGTCGGAAAATCCGGCGGATTATACCGGTTTTCCGACGGAAGATCCGGATAAAGTACTGATGGACAATAAAGAGGGTAGGTGAAAAGTCATGTCCCATTAATAGGGTAGCCGTTTGCAGCCGAAAATTACGGAGGGCAATAAATGCGGAAGATCCGGCGGAGTTCCGCGATAGTCCGGCGGATTTTCCGAACTAGTCCAGGGAAACTTGCTGGAAATGAACGGATTATCCGGCGGATATTTGCGGAATTCCGGCGGAAAATCCGATAAAGCAGAAAAAAACTCAATCAGAGAGATGAAGGAGACCGAGTTCGCCGCAAATGAAGGTGAATCGATCTTCAGAAAGGGGTTTGGTGAAAATATCAGCAAGTTGATGAGTAGTGTCAATAAATTCAAGACAAACATCACCTTTGAGCTGATGATCTCGAAGAAAGTGATGTCTTATCTCTATGTGCTTGGTGCGAGAGTGACAAATCGAGTTTTTTGTGAGATTAATGGAGCTAGTATTATCACATTTAATAGGAATACAATGAGAAGAAATACCATAATCTACTAGTGTTTGTGTCATCCAAAGAATTTGTGCACAACAACACCCTGCCGCTATGTACTCTGCTTCAGTGGTTGAAAGAGCGACAGAGTTTTGCTTCTTACTAAACCACGATACCAAGGACTTCCCGAGGAATTGACATGTGCCACTAGTGCTTTTTCGGTCAAGCTTGCATCCGGCAAAATCCGCATCCGAAAAGCCGTGAAGCTCAAAGGATGAGAATTTCGGATACCAAAGACCCATGTTAATGGTGCCTTTGAGATAACAAAAAATGCGCTTAACGGTAGTCAAATGAGATTCCTTTGGATTAGCTTGATATCGTGCACACAAGCAAACACTAAACATGATATCCGGACGGCTAGCAGTTAAATAAAGTAAGCTACCGATCATACCTCTATACTTACGAATGTCGACCGATGTGCCATCTTCATCATTGTCAAGCTTGGTCGTTGTAGCCATAGGGGTTCTCATTGATTTGGATGAGTCAAGGTCGAAACGCTTGAGGAGGTCCCTTGTATATTTTGCTTGATTGATGAAGGTTCCTTTAGGTCCTTGCTTGATTTGTAACCCCAAGAAGAAGGAGAGTTCACCCATCATACTCATTTCAAACTCTTCCTGCATGACTTTGGCAAATTCTACACAAAGTGTGTTGTTAGTAGAACCAAAAATAATATCATCAACATAAATTTGAACCAATAAGAGAGTCCCATCATGGGATTTAATAAAAAGTGTGGTGTCAACTTTTCCCTTTGAAAAATTGTGAGAGACAAGAAAAGAGCTAAGACGCTCATACCAAGCAGGTGGAGCTTGTTTGAGGACATAAAGGGCTTTATGGAGTTTGAAAACGTGGTTAGGAAATTGAAAGTCTTCAAAACCGGGAGGTTGTTTAACATAAACTTCCTCCTTAATAATACCATTAAGAAAAGCACTCTTAACATCCATTTGAAATAGCTTAAAGTCATTAAAGCAAGCAAATGCACAAAGCATACGAATGGATTCAAGACGTGCAACCGGAGCATAGGTTTCGTCGTAGTCAATGCCTTCCTCTTGGTTATAATCGGGCTTTGTTACGAGTTACTAACCCATCTTCATTTAGCTTGTTGCGAAACACCCATTTAGTTCCAATAATGGGATGATTGCTAGGTTTTGGGACAAGTTCCCAAACCTTGCTTCGCTCAAATTGATTAAGCTCCTCTTGCATAGCTATCATCCAAAATTCATCAAGAAAAGCATCATTAACATTTTTAGGCTCTAATTGAGAGATAAAAGCCACATTGGCACAAAGATCACGTGTGGCGGATCTTGTACTAACATTTGAGGAAGGATCCCCAATGATAAGCTCCTTAGGATGATTGGTGACAAATCTCCATTTTCTTGGGAGATCCTTTGGAGGAGGCTCGAGAGGAGGAGACTCTTTTGATGGGGTCACAACTTCATTGTTAGATGAAGAAGGACGATCCTCAATAGAGGAGTTCTCCAACCCAAACGAGATGTCATCAATATCCTCGGAAGAGGAGAATGTAGAAGAGTTGAGCTCATTAAAAGAGACATTGATTGACTCTTCGACAACAAGACTTCTTTTATTAAAAACACGAAAACCTTTGCTATGAGTAGAGTATCCAAGGAATATTCCTTCATAGGCTTTTTCTTCAAACTTGCCTAGGTTATCCTTGGTATTCAAAATAAAACAATTGCAACCAAAAACTTTGAAATATTCAATAGAAGGAATTTTGTTAAACCAAAGCTCATAAGGAGTCTTCTTAGTAATAGGTCTAATTAAGACCCTATTAATAACATGACACGCCGTATTAACGGCTTCCGCCCAAAAATATTGGGGAGCTTATATTGGTTTAACATGACCCGGGCCATATCGCCAAGGGTTCTATTCTTTCTCTCCACAACACCATTTTGTTGAGGAGTACGGGGACAAGCAAAATCATGTCCAAAACTATTCTTTTCATAAAATCTTTTGAAATCAACATTATCAAACTCACCTCCATGATCACTCCTAATTTTGTTAATAGAAAAACCTTTCTCATTTTGAACACGTTTACAAAAAGCAACAAATTCACGAAAAGTATCATTTTTGCAAGCAAGAAAAATAACTCAAGTAAATCTCGAAAAATCATCAACTAAAACAAAGGCATAAAGTTTGCCACCAAGGCTAGCTACTCTACTAGGCCCGAAAAGATCCATATGAATAAGTTGAAGGGGTCTAGTGGTACTCACAGAGTTGATGGATTTGAAAGATGATTTAGTCAACTTACTTTTCTCGCATTCTTCACATACCATATCCTTCTTGAAGGGGATACTAGGAAGTCCTCGTACAAGCTTCTTGGAGGCGAGGCGAGAGATGGTATCCATGTTGGCGTGTCCAAGCCTCATGTGCCAAAGCCAACTCTCATCGTTCTTTGCAACTAGGCACCTGTCATTGTTAGTACCTTCAACAAGATAAAGAACATAGATATTGTTTTCTCTAATGCCTTCATACACAATAGTTCCATTTGAGCTATCGGTAATGTAGCATTTGAGTTTAACAAACTTGATATCATAGCCATTATCGGTAAGATGGCTAATACTAAGGAGATTATGCTTGAGATTAGTAACAAGACAAACATTATTTATGCAAGGGTAAGGAGGAGAACCGATATTACCATTTCCAATGATATAACCCTTAAGATTGTTACCGAAGGAGACGTGTCCTTCTTTCTTCATCGATAGCGTTGTAAAAAGTGAAGCATCACCGGTCATGTGCCGTGAACAACCGCTATCGAGAATCCACTTGCTTCTAGCATAAGAAGGATTCGTCACCTACAACAAAAGTTGAAGATGAACATTTTGGTACCCATGATCTTATGGGTCCACGAGTGTTAGTCTTAGGAACCCACTTAAGAACTTTCATATCAACTTGTTTTCTAGTATAACAAAAATTTGAGGTATGACCAACCAAACCACAATAATTGCACATCAAGGAAGATTTAGAATAGGAAGTGTGAGTGTTGTGCATAAGTGAGTTTCTAGTGTGAGATGTTCTACCATGAGTGTTATGATGATAGTAAAATGCATGATGAGACGTTTTCTTTTTAACAAAGGGTCCTTTTCTTGTGTTAGAAAGGGAGTTGTGTGTAGTGTTCATGTAATGGTTATGCCTAGCATTATGATGAGTGTGGGGGTGTCTTGGAGCATGCATGTGAGTGGTATTCTTATTACTTAAATTCTTACTCCGTGTAAGAAGATCATTATACTTAATAGAAGTGGAATATTCTCTTCTATTAGCATCTTGACATTTGTGCATAGCAAATTCATAAGAGCTTCTCATGGATTGAATCTCATCATCCTTTTTCTTGATGGTGTCAAGAGATTCTTGAAATTTTAGTCTCAAAGACTCCATTTCATCCGTGTCGGAAATAGAAGTTTTTCCCTTCACATCACTAATGATGCTTGAGAGCCTCTCTACTTCAAGTTGAAGAGCCTCAACCTCCTTAAGAGATTTCTTGTATTTATTCTGAACACCTTTGTGTTCTTCATGTAATTCAAGAATGGCTTTCTCCAAATCATCATAGGTAAGAGTGTTTAAGGAAAAATCATCAAGTACCTCATCGGTTGCCATGAGACAAACGTTGGCATTGTGTTTGCACTCCTTGTCGTTGTCGGAGTCGCTCGCGTCGCTTTCATACCAAATGCTAGTGTTGGCGAACTTTCTGGAGGACGAGCTTCCCTTGCTTGGCTTCTCGTACTTGCTTGAGTCTTTTCGTACCATCGGACAATCCCTCTTGATGTGTCCGGGTCTTCTGCATTGATAGCATGCCGGGTCTTCTTCATTGTTCCGTCTAGAGCGGTTGGCCTTGTTGAATTTTAAGAACTTCCTGAAGTGCTTAGCTGTGAGAGCTATTTCTTCATCGTCGTCCGACTCATTGTCGTCGGAGCTATCCTTGGAGTAGGACCTTGATGCTTTGAGAGCAAGAGTCTTCTCCTTTTCTTTGTTCTTCTCCTTCTCCTTCTCTTGAGTGGAGGATTCCTCTTGATCCTTCATGTCAAGCTCGTGAGTCATTAGCATACCCATGAGGGTCTCTAGGTTCATGACGGTTAGATCGTTCCCCTCAATGATTGCGGTAGCTTTAGGACTCCAAGCTTTCGTCAATCCTCTAAGAATCTTTCTTATCTTTTCATGAGCAGGATATTCCTTTCCAAGAGAAGAGAGAGGGTTAATAATATCACCAAAGCGAGTAAACATGCTAGCAATAGATTCATCATGCTTCATTTTAAAAGACTCATATTCTTGCGTGAGTCTACTGATCTTAGATTCCTTCACTTGTGAAGTCCCCTCGTGTGTGACTTCAAGTAACTTTCAGATCTCATTGGAAGTCTTGCAAGTAGAGATTCGATTGAATTCACTACTGTCGAGAGCACAATAAAGAGCGTTCATTGCCTTGGCATCTCGACAAGCAAGCTTCTTGATATTTTCAGTGAGTGTTTCCCGAAGGGTGTCAGAAGCAATATCCTCAATAGCTCTGGAAGGAGTAGGGAGGCCATTTATCACGCAATCCCATAAATCGAAATCTATGGACTTGAGATAAATGCCCATCCTAATTTTCCAATAGTTATAGTTGGTACCATCAAATAGGGGAGGCCTATTTGTGGAGTGTCCCTCATTGTGAAACGTGTTGATGCTAGGGTTAGAGGCCATGGATCACTCAAGGGTGCAAATCCAAATCAAGAGAACGAAGCTCTGATACCAATTGTAGAACCCTAGAGGGGGGGTGAATAGGGAAATAAAAATAAACTATAACAGATGATGCAATAAAAGCAATTTAAGAGTGAAGAGTAGAAAGATCAAAACAAGGATGTATCCTGGTATCCTCTTTTGAGGCAATCCAGTCCCGGAACTCTCTCCGGCTTTAATCCACTATTATGCAAATAGTACACACGAGTTTGGATCCGAAGAACTCGCCAACTTCAACACGAGTTTGGATCCGAAGAACTCGCCAACTTCTACACACGAGTTTTCTTACGAAGGCTCGCCAACTTCAAAGAAAAGGAAAGGATGCTTTGATCTTCTAAACACTTGAAGATCGAAAGTAAAAGCTCTTGAGACACTCTAGCACTTTGGGTTGGATGACAATTGAAGATTAGGTAGAGTAGTAATGGTGAAGCTCTTTTTGTAGTTGAGAAAATTTAAAGCTTGGAAGAGATAGCCTTTAAGAGGAGAGACAAAGCCTCTTTTATACAAATCCAACATCATAAAGGCAATACAGCCGTCGAGCGGATTATCCGCCGGATTTCCGCTGAAATTCGTCGGATTATCCGTTCAACAGTAACGGTCATAAAAAGAGCCGTTGGATGCATTAAATGCATCTGTCAGATGCCGTTGGATTTGAATTTCAAGTTGCAAAAAGGTCAGGCGGATTATCCGTCGGATTTCAGCGGAAGTCCGGCGGATGATCCGAACTGTGGTCTCACAAACTTGCTGTGAGGGGTTCGGATGATCCGCCGGATTTCCGCGGATTTCCGTCGGATTATCCGAACTTCTCCTCACATACTTGCTGTGAGGGGTTCGGATGATCCGTCGGATTTCCGCGGATTTTCGTCGGATTATCCGAACTTCTCCTCACATACTTGCTGTGAGAGGTCGGATAATCCGGCGGATTTATCCAGAAATCCGTCAGATTTTCCGTCTCCTCTGAATGACTTCTTCACCATTTCTATCTTTATAAATGTCATCTTAGCAAAGTACGTACATGGATTCCTAGTAGAATACAGACTCTTAAAGAGCAGGAACCGCCATCTTCTATGTAGACTTTTAAGCAGGGTTTTGCATTGTTTACTCCAACGTCCTTGTAGTAAAACGTCATCTTGATACTGGAGAAATGTAAGAACGCAAGTGCCTGTGAAAAGCAGAGACTAAAAGAGATACAGGGGTTAATGTGATCAATGTATCAAATAGATGTGCCAACACGGGGTTGTAACCCTTCGTCTGAACGGAACTTGGTTTCTCTCACCATTTATCGGCAAGATAAATATAAGAAATCAGGTCAAGTAACAATCTGGAGTGACAATCATTATAGTGATAATCTGGAGTGACAATCATTATAGTGACAATCTGGAGTGACAATCATTATAGTGACAATCTGGAGTGACAATCATTATAGTGACAATCTGGAGTGACAATCATTATAGTGACAATCAGGAGTGACAATCATTATAGTGACAATCTGGAGTGACAATCATTCAATCATTCTGGTACAATCTTACAATCAATCAATTTTAGACAATACTATACTGGACTAGACTCCATCCAAGCAATCACGGCCAATCATTACCTACGACTTTCTACATTAACTAGCTAGGGTTATCACAATCCTAGTTACTAGCAAGATGCAATGAGATGCTCCAAGTAGTCACAGGCCCTGCAGCTATCTAGGTTATCCAGGCAATCATTATAGTGACAATCTGGAGGGTTCAATACATTAGAGTGACAATAGAGTTCAATCATTAAAGTGACAATCAAGAGTGCCCCACATAACAGTGGGCTGGAAATGTGCCCTACTCGTCGGCAGGCTACAAGTCCAAACATTTACGGCCGGGATAACGGGATCGCTTGTAACTGGAGAACATCTCTTCATGTCTAGTGAATTATGCTAGTCATTAACCTTAGTCCAATTCAGTAGGTACTCCTGACCGTGGTACTCAGGAGTCCCCTCCTAGACATGATGCAAGACAGGACAAGTGGATTATTTGTACAAGCACAGTCGCCCACGGTGTCAGGATTAATTATACAGGTTATGTCATGTCAGGTAGCCGTCGCAACAGCTATTCAAGATGTATCAGGTCAGGTTATCATATCAAGTGTACTAGTCAGGAGTGCGCCACGACGGGCCACTTATCAGGTCATGCTCAATTATCAATTCCAAACATATCCAGTAAAATCAAGTTCATGACAAAAGGCGTAAGGATATAAAATGGGCATGAAATATCTAATAAAATATCAAAAGACAGGGTTAGAGGAGAGCCAAGCTTAAAGAAATAAAACTAAAACTCCAAGAGCCAATGGGTTAAGCAAGGGGTCAGGAAAGCAGCGTACGAAAAGTCACGCACGCTGAGAGAGCAGCGTAGGTGAAAGTCACGCACGCTACAGGGAGCAGCTGCGTGAAAGTCACGCATGCTACAGGGAGCAGCTGCGTGACAGTCACGCACGCTCAAGGAAGCAGCTGCGTGAAAAGTCACTCACGCTCAAGGAAGCAGCTGCGTGAAAAGTCACGCACGCTCAAGGAAGCAGCGTACATGAAAAGTCACGCACGCTCAAGGGAGCAGCGCACATGAAAAGTCACGCACGCTCAAGGGAGCAGCGTACATGAAAAGTCACGCACGCTCAAGGAAGCAGCGTACATGAAAAGTCATGCACGCTCAAGGGAGCAGCGTACATGAAAAGTCACGCACGCTCAAGGGAGCAGCGTACATGAAAAGTCACGCACGCTCAAGGGAGCAGCGTACATGAAAAGTCACGCACGCTCAAGTCTGCGTACGCACAAAAGCACGCACGCAGGGGACACGCCTCCAACAGGAAGCGTATCCAAGGCTCAGTGGCGTAAGCTAAGAAGCTCAGCACACTGCTCACTGTCTTCTCCAAACAGCAAGAACACCATGGTGATCCCAAAGCTTCAAAGCATCATAACTTGGCCATCCGAACTCTAAATCCAGATTTCTAAAGTTCTAACCAGGGTGGAATTGAATGATCTTCCACATAGAAGCATCAAAAACCCATAAAATCCAACTAAAGTAGATCAAACCATGCAAAATCCGAAAATGGGAAAAACTTAGATCTAGAGCAATGGAGATACCAAATCACAAAAAGCCAAGAACTAATGTTGTTCACCATGTCCTAATCTATCAAATGGACAAGAAAAAGAGGGTTCTCATGTAGTGGCAAGATGCACTTGCCTAGGGTTGGGAGAGTTGTGTAGAGGAAGGAGAAGAAGAAGAAGAAAATTAATGGTAGTGGGAATGAAGAGAGAGAGTGGTAGGTGGGGATTATAAAGAGGGGGGAATGTGGTGTGTTGAGGGTGAAGCATATGCTAAGGTGATCCAATCATATAGAACCAAACCAAACCAACTCAATAAAACCGAGCCATGACAAAACCCAAAATACGAGAAATACTAAAATTCCACAAGCTGAGAAAAATAAAAAAATAAAAAAAATACATGCCAAAAATCCAGATACGAGTATAAATACGAAATACGAGAAATACGAAAAATGAGGGTGACAGAACTAAATGAATTCAGTTCATATTCGTTAGCCATCTTTGAGTAATAAAGCATACAGTGAAACATAGCAGTTTATCATATTTCTTACCACGGCCGTGCTCGTCCCTGCATGAAAACACAGATAATATTTACTACCTGCATAAGACAATAGGTGAGCATGCTCTATCTTATATGTGCGATCATTGATGCTATGCATCATGAGGGACTTTATATGGCATTACGACATACCTGTCAGCGTGGGTTGCAAGCCCTGCCGCAGGTCTCGTAATGCCTCGTGCCGAAGCACGACTTTATCTTTTCCCCCTAGGTCGATTCGATTCCGATGCCTCGGATACCGCATCGAGAAAAGTTTAACTTGTGCACAAGCTGTCCATGACTATGCCAATGCGTGAACTTGTTTAATATGTGCGGGCAGATTTGTATAGCACGAACAGTATTGAATGACATTATCATTTTCCCCCAACTCATGCAACAATTCATTTTCCCCGAAACCGTACTCTCGATTTAGCGTCCCGCAGGCACCAAATTGTCCGAGGCATTATAACCCATAATCAACGTTTCATAATATTTTGCAGCACTTGAAATAGTCTATCTTTTTTCGAAAACCTTAAAATTTCTGAGTTATGTGATAAACCAGTATTTTTCAGAGTAGATTACTCTAAAATGATACATTTTTCCCGAATTTTTGACTTAGTAGATTGGCATGCAATTAACTTGGCATCGTTCGATTTGAATGAATTCGAGGCAAAGAATTAGTTTGCGGGACAGAATAGAAAAGAAGGCTGAATCACCCACCGATTACTTTGCTTCGTACCGGTCGTCGAAGCGCTACGCAACGTCAATCCTTAGTTATGTGAGCTCCTGCAATGGCACCAATGCTTTGTTAGAATTCCTTCATTTCCCCTTGCATCAAAATTTGTAATTGCATCCATGAAAACGACGCGAAAGCACTTCATCAAGACCAGCGACAAAGCTCCAAGAAAACCATACAGCGGTCCGGTCCCGTCGAAGGGACTCTTATAGAGAGCACACTCGCCGAGACGCAGCTCGCTGCATCTAGGACTTATTCCAATAGAAGTTGTTCCATTAGTTTGATCGATTCTCGTAACTTCCGTCCAAATTAATTTGAATCGATGCCGCAAGGCGTTATCGTTTACCAAGCTTAGCGATCGAGTCAGATGGCCATCTAAGTTCCCGGCCGATCTGACTCGGCGCAAGCATATTATGAAGTTCCGTCGCCTATCGAAAGTGGGGCGCTACATAATATACTACTAAGAAAAAGTTTCGTCCTGAAACTTAAGAACAAGGGTCTGACCTTAATTTAGACAAACAATGCAGGGTATTTCTCTTTCATCTCCGCCTCCATCTCCCACGTCGACTCCTCGACTGAATGGTTCCGCCAAAGCATGCGGACCAAGGACATCGATCGATTGCGTAGCATCTTCTCCTTGCGGTCCAAAATTTGAATAGGCTCCTCCGAGTAAGACAAGTCAGTACGTAGCTCCAACTGATCGAAGCTAACCACATGACTTGGATCGTGCACGTATTTTCGAAGTTGTGAAACGTGGAAGACATCGTGCTCATCAGCCAAGGCAGGAGGTAGTACGATCCGATAAGCAACCGTTGCAACTCGCTCGATGATCTCGAAGGGGCCTACAAATCTCGGGCTCAACTTGCCTTTAACGCCGAACCGCATCACACCGCGCATGGGCGTTACTTTCAAAAACACGTGGTTCCTGACCAAGAACTCTAGCAGTCGTCGACGAAGATCTGCGTAGCTCTTTTGTCGACTTTGTGCGATGCGGAGTCTATCTCGAATCAAGCAGACCTTTTCGACGGCCTGCTCCACCAGTTCCGGTCCAAGCACTTGTCGTTCTTCGACTTCATCCCAGCATATCGACGAACGACACTTCCTCCCGTAGAGTGCTTCGTATGGAGCCATCTGAATGCTCGACTGATAACTGTTGTTATACGTAAACTTCGCAAGCGACAAATACGTATCCCAACTAGTCTTTAGGTCGATCGCACACAGACGCAGCATATCTTCTAGGATTTGATTTACCCTCTCCGTCTGACCGTCTGTTTGGGGATGGTACGCAGAACTAAAGTTTAGTTTCGTCCCCATCGTCGCTTGTAGGCTCGTCCAGAAACACGATAGGAATCGCCCGTCTCTGTCCGAAATTATTAAGGTCGTGTCACGACCCGCACCCGTTTCTCCGGATACGAGACGTGTCCAAGCCAGCCTACGCCGCAGAGTCGGCGGTAGAACACTGTCAAGCCCCCAAGAAATAAATACTCAAAATATAACATTTGCTGCTCATTCACATTTCTAGATTTATTACAACATTTATATTTATATTTAAAGAAAATACAAAGTCTCACAATTTAATGAAAATGATACAACTGCTATCTATTTCTAGGTTTCTGTCTGCAAGTACACCCGTATCTCCCCTGCTAAGAGAAGCCATAGCTAAACCTGAAAAATGTTGATTTCCAGTCAGGAATGGAACAAGTACACAAATCGACGGCAATTCGAAAACACAATAGAATTAACAAGACATGAAAATAACATATGAGATATAAAAACTGGAAAGTACTGATGACATGGCACGGTGGAGATGAAAAGGAAAAATAAAAGACAACTACCTATGTGGTGTGAAATATCCTTTTCGACATGTGAACGGCTATGGGGTAAATCTGGCTCACTGCACGTGTCGTGTGCAGCTGCTATCGTTCAAGAATAGACATTTTGGAGATATTTTTGGGTAGTCCACATGTCTACTAAGATATTTTTCCTCCCGACTACTCCGTGTGACGAGCGTGTCAACAAGCAGCAAGATATATGTATAGACATGAAATGGAAAGACTACTATGAATCAAAAATAATCAGAAAGTACACTTGCCTGAGGTCCTTAGCTGGAGAAACCGATAGTACAATAACATCAGATGAGTCACTAAAGTCAACACATGCAAAAAGTCTTCGGATGATGAAATAAGCATTACCAACGTTCTCAGAATAGTCAAATTAGCTAGGATAGCCTGTCCTTAAGTCCAATTCTGGACACAGGGGTAAAACGGTAATTTCGGGCAAAAACGATATCCGCCGTTGGACCCGCTTTGCACCGAAAAGTGTGCCAGAGTCAACGGTTTCTAAAGTCGTCAAACTACATATCAATAGGTCCGGTTTTTCGATACGAACCCAACCGTATGTCCAGAGTTGGATTTCGGCGGGCCGTGCATAAAATTGCCCGTTGAGTCGGACCGTGGGGCCCGCAAAACGGCGATCCAATCAACTGTCTCAGAATCGGACCAAACTTGGCATACAGGACCAGAAAAATGATACGGTCCTGCTGGCGTAAGTTTCGTCTCGATCTGACGAGCGTGCACAAAGTAATTGGGGAATTTGCACAGAGGCCGATACGATGAATTTCAACGGATACGCATCAAATTCGTCACGCACACGCGACCAATTTGAATTCCGTCAAAGCCCACACGTCCATGAAGCCGTTACGCACCTTTTGATGCTTTCGGTTCGCGACCACGTCGCCCGGATTGGCGGGAGGTACGTCGTATCGAACAATTTTCTAGTTTTGAAAACAGATTTTTGGAAAACTTTGGGATTCGATTTCTCGACGCGTAGTCGATGGTTTCCAAATCCGTAAAAAAGGTTGTGAAGCCCTATAGGTATTCTAGGACTGCCTTTAAATAGATTTTGAAAACTGCTAATAGGTTGGTCACGAATTGCCGTCTAAGTTGGGGTTTTAGGTTGACTTATGCTCTATTTTTGAAACAGTTTTCGACGGGTTTTGGGCTCGATTTTCCTGACTGGTCCTTGGGCTATATCTCGATCCAATCATGGGGATCTCGAGAGGGTTATATCGGCTTTGTGTAGGAATCGATAGATCAAACTTTCATGGAGTAAAGAGGATGAAAACTCACCTTGAAGTGACCGACGACACAGCCGAACTGCTGTTGCTGTCGCACGTTTGGCCGACGGTCGGCCGACTCCGGCGCTCGTGCGGCGACGCGCGGCCGTGCGGAATCCGCCCAGGGTGGCTGGGGGTCGGCGTTGGTTGCTAGGGTTTTGGACGAGCCCCCTATCCTTTCGTTCGAGCCTTTATACGCTGTGTAGTAATGATTCGGGGGGGGGGGGGGGGGGGGGGGGCGACTTCACAGGCTGGATTTGATTCGGGTGTGAGGGGTTTCCTGCTGGCTGGTTGGCCTGGGATTCTATCCGGGTTCACATGGAGGAATTGGGATGGTGTTTAGCTGCTGCTATCACATATATATATATAATCTATATATATCTATATACACACACATATATTTATATATGTATAATTATATATACATACACGTATACCCTTTTATATATCTATTTGTATAACTATATGCACAAATACACCTTTATATATATATATATTTATGTATACGTACACATACACATATAATATATATATATTTTATATATACATACCCTCGTGTATAATATTTATATATTTACGTATATACATACACTTATATATATAGTCACATATTTACTTATTTGACAATCCGCATAAAATCCAAATACCCCAATACTTTTTACCAACTAGTGTAGGGCCTTCCTACCTAAGTATGAACACTTATACCATAATATTTATCTGCCAAAATAATATAGCCACTAATAATAAAATAATATTATATAATAATATCCTCAATAAAATAATAATGATAATAACGAAATTCAACAAACCAATAATGGTGTATATACCGTTTTGGTACCGTCTAATAATCCTAAAAATGTACAGGGCCTATTTTCTACAATTGCCACTGAATATCAATTAATAATGATGAATATAATATTTAATTTCGAATATTAGAAAATATTCATTAAATCAATAAAACCAAATACAACACCTTCATGCCACATTCCATCAACACGAATGTCATTGAATGTGCCGCATGACTACATGTGCTTGGGCTCAGTTCGGGTCCAATCCGGACTAAAATGGTATAACCGATTTTCCTAAAACTCAATAATATAAATAATAAATAAATAAACCTTCGGTAAGGGTTAAGTCGCAACTTAGCCTGGTTTTCCTAGTTAGGACATCAATATGGCTCGGCCTTCCCTACCAGGGCTAATACTCTAGTCTAAGCACGTTATTGCACTACCCGTACCACGATTTCTAGTCACCTTGTACTCCAAAACTCCATCATGGCTAAAATCATCTACCGTAATAATTAGCTAAATAATTATTTATCAAAAACTCTAAAAATCATCATTTAGTTCAAATAAATAAATAAAAAATTTATCAAAATTCTGGAAAGAGGGGTTACAGGCCGGCACCCCGTGCAGTCGAACAATCTCGTTGACGTAGATTTGTGCTAACCGATCGACGCTCCATCCTACTTTAATTGCGATGAAGTGAGCCGACTTGGTCAATCTATCAACAATGACCCAAATCGCATCATTCCCCCGCGGCGTCTTCGGAAATCCCACAATAAAATCCATCGAGATGTTGTCCCACTTCCACTCGGGAATGGCGATGTTCTGCAGCTCTCCGCCTGGCCTTTGGTGTTCCACCTTCACTTGCTGACACGCCATATACTGCGATACGAAACTAGCAACGTCTTTCTTCATGCCGTGCCACCAGAAGTTTGTGCGCAAGTCCTTGTACATCTTGGTACTTCCAGGATGTAACGAGTACTTCGCATAATGTGCCTCCGTCAGAATTTCTTTCCTGAGTTCGGCAGTTTCAGGAATACAGAGCCTTCCCTTTAGTCGCATCGTCCCGTCTCCGTCTTCCGCAAAGTCAGTTGCCCTTTCCGTTGGAATCAGCTCGTGCATCTTCTTCAGGAATGAGTTGTCATTCTGTGCGGTCTTAATCTTGCTAAGCAGGCTCGATCCTAACTTCAGCTGAGTTAGGTGCAGGTGTCGATACTCAATTCCGATTTTGATACCCATCGCATCAAGGTCTCGCCGTATCTCCTTATTTATGGCTAGTGTTCCCATAAACATTCTGCTAAGCGCGTCGGCTACAACGTTTCCCTTGCCCGACGTATACTCGATCGTTAGCTCGTAATCTTTTATGAGTTCGAGCCAACGTCGTTGTCGTAGGTTGAGTTCTCGTTGCATAAACAAGTATTTCATGCTTTTATGATCTGTATAGATTCTGCAAGCCACGCCATAGAGATAGTGCCGCCAGAGTTTCAACGCAAACACGATCGCCGCCAATTCTAAGTCGTGCGTCGGGTAGTTTTTCTCGTGTTGCTTCAACTGCCGTGAAGCGTAGGAGATGACTTTGTCTCTCTGCATGAGTACGCACCCGAGGCCAGTTCCCGATGCGTCGCTGAATATCTGAAAGCCTTCTGGACCGTCTGGAAGCGCAAGGATTGGAGCTGAGATGAGCCGTTGCTTCAACTCTTGAAAGCTGGATTCACAGTCGTCACTCCATTCAAATACTACTCCCTTCTGGGTGAGGCGAGTCAGAGGCGACGCTAGTTTTGAAAAGTTTCGCACAAATCTTCGGTAGTAGCCCGCTAAGCCCAGTAAACTCCGAATATCGCTAGCCGAGGCAGATCGTTTCCAATCTACCACCGCTTTAATCTTCTTTGGGTCTACCTCGACGCCTTCGGCAGAGATTACATGTCCGAGGAATGTCACGCTACTCATCCAGAACTCGCACTTACTCTGCTTGGCATACAATTTGTTTTCACACAGAATCTGCAATACCGTCTTCAAGTGTTCTGCGTACTCTTCTCGATTCTTTGAGTAGATAAGGATATCGTCGATGAATACGACTGCAAATTTATCGATTTGAGGTCAGAAGACTCGGTCCATCAGATCCATGAACGCGGCTGGGGCATTCGTCAAACCGAATGGCATGACGAGGAATTCGTAATGACCATATCGAGTACGAAAGGCAGACTTCGATACGTCGTCAAACTTGATCTTCAATTGATGATAGCCTGAGCGAAGATCGATTTTTGAAAATACTGACGCGCCTTGCAGTTGGTCAAACAAGTCGTTGATTCGCGGCAAAGGATACTTGTTTCGTACGGTCGCCTTGTTGAGTTCTCGATAGTCGATGCATAGCCGCATCGACCCATCCTTCTTCTTCACGAATAATATGGGAGCTCCCCACGGAGAGACGCTAGGGCGAATAAATTCGCGGTCTAGCAACTCTTGTAATTGCACCTTCAGCTCCTTCAGTTCTGCTGGAGCCATTCGGTACGACGCCTTTGATATCGGCCGTGTATCCGAAAAGGTGTCGATGCTGAATTCTATTTCTCGATCCGACGGCATCTCGGGCATCTCGTCAGGAAAAACATCGAGAAAATCTACCACAACATCAGTCTGTATTGTATTTGTATTATCCTTCCGCGTGTCTCGAACTGATGCCAAGTATCCCGCGCAGCCGGAACACAGCATACGCCTTGCCGAGATTGCCGATACCATCATTGCCGTCTTCGAGACCGTACCGCATGAATATGAGAACTCTGTCTCGCCAGTAAGACGAAACACCACTCTCTTCTCCGCGCACTCGATCATTGCATGACAAGCGCCCAACCAATCCATGCCCAGGATTATGTCGTACTCTTTGATGTCTAGTACGACGGCATCCAAGGATAGATATCTTCCCCCGATGCAAATGTGGCCATCCCTACAAATAAAGTTTGCAGGCATATCGACTCCCGACGGAGTGCTAACGCTAATATTCATATCTAGTGATTGCATGGTGATTTTATTTTCTTTCGCATAATCAGTAGATATAAAGCTATGCGTCGCACCCGAATTGAATAGTACTCGGGCAGGTATATTTTTGTAGAGTAATATACCTGTTACAACGGTATCGGACGTGAACGCCTCATCCTGAGTTAATGCATAAACTCGGCCTTGAGCCCCATGGCGTTGATTCTGTTGATTGACGGGCACCGCATTTGCGCCTTGCAGCATCGGCGCTTTGTGCGAATTCGGAACGTTCCTTGGTGGGTTCTGTTGGTCCGAAACATTTCTCGGACATTGCGACTTTGAATGACCCTTCTCGCCACACCCGTAACATGTTCTGTGGTAACAATCGCTCGGGCGATGCCCATGCCTGCCACAGGTACTGTAGTGTAATCCTGGATACGGACGTCGATTCTCAGACGTGTTTGGGCACTTTTGTACTCCCGATCCTCCAGCGTCATTAGGACGCTTGTTGAAATTATTGCGAACGACAAGCACGGCCCTTTGTGACATACGGCCAAAGATCCGTTTACTATCAAGTGCGGCTTCGTAGGATTCACGATAAGTTCGGCATCGTTGGTTCATGACGTCCCTTCGCAGTTTGTCGTTCAGGCCTTGTTGGAAGCGTTCACACCATGCTTCCTTGTTGGGCAGGAAGGCGCTGGCAAACTTCGCCAGCTTTGAGAAGCTCGAGTCGTAATCTTTGACAGGCATATTTCCCTGTCGTAGCATCATGAACTCGTCTTCTTTTTGACGACGGACGGCGCGAGGAACGTACTGTTCGAGGAAAGCTTCCTTGAATATTTTCTAGAAAATCGTAGCGTTTGTATCGGCTTTATAGATTTCCTGCTTCTTAGCTGCCCACAAGTCGTACGCCCTCAGTTGCAGCTGTAACGCCGCACAAGTTACCCTCTGGGACCCTTCAATGCTGAGCAGATTAAATAGATCCTCAATCTCTGCGAGCCCCCCTACGATCACATCAGGCTCTGCTCGGTCGTTGAATTTTTGTGGATTCATCTTGCGGAACTCCTTTGCCTTGAACAAGGAGGAAGAATTTTTCATTTACGGTTGAGCTTCTTCCTCCTCGTCTTCTTCTTGATCATCTTGTGTCTCCTCGGGTACCTCGCCCGTATCCTTGGTACTGCCCACCATTCTGCTCATTATCTGAGTCAGGGCGTTCATCTGCTTCTGCTGCGCATCAAATTAGGCTTTGAATTGCGCCTGAAGCTGTTCCTGCTGCAGTTCCATCAACTGTAGCATCTTCTCCATAGTCGTCTCGCTAAGGCCAGCGCTTTTTGTGCTCGACGTACTATCCACGGTTTGGGTTGTTGTGCCGGGATTGTTTCTTTTCTTAGTCATTCCTACAAAACAGAGTAAACTCGTTAGTATTTTTTCAAAACATCTACGGGCTTACCTGTATGAAACTTTTATTTCACGCAGCATGTCGACAAGTATTCAATCGAGCCATCGTAACGAACATTCCAATAATGAAACATCTTTCAAAAATCCGAGGAAACATAACTGACACTCTGATACCAATTTGTCACGCCCCGAGTCGACAAACCGTTCGTCCCCGGTGTTATTTTGTCGAATCGATCGTCCTCGCTAAGGCGTGATGCCGTACGAGTCTGGAATTGCACTCGTACAAGGCAAGAACGTTACGTTGAGTCTTTATATTAAAACGCCAAGTTGAAACTTTACAATTCAATCAGAATATAAGACGCAGTATAGGAAGATAGAAATTTGCTTTTCATTCATAGCTTGCAACGAAGTGCAAGTCGTAATTACATTGGATGCCGTTGCGGCTACATTGATTGAAAACAGAAAGAAATACATTCGACAAGCTGCCTAAACTAACACTTGCCGTTCCATACATTCGCCCCTTTATACATAAGCCGTCGATTGAATTGGCTTCAAAATACTTCAGCATAGGAAGAGCTTCAAAACGCCTCTCCGCACTTCAGCTCCAGTTTAGTTTCGAGCGCCTGTTGCACCTGGGAAAATTGGGGGAGGGGATTAGCACACTTGCTAAGTGGACGAGACGAACCCACTCGTCTAAACCGACTCTGATTGTTAGGGTAGGCATGCTTTAGAGTTGTCTTTCTATTAGAACTAAATGAATTCAGTTCATATTCGATAGCCATCTTTGAGTAATAAAGCATACAGTGAAAGATAGCAGTTTATCATATTTTTTACCACGGCCGTGCTCGTCCCTGCATGAAAACAGAGATAATATTTACTACCTGCATAAGACAATAGGTGAGCATGCTCTATCTTATATGTGCGGTCATTGATGCTATGCATCACGAGGGACTTTATATGGCATTACGACGTGCCTGTCAGCGTGGGTTGCAAGCCCTGCCGCAGGTCTCGTAATGCCTCGCGCCGAAGCACGACTTTATCTTTTCCCCTAGGTCGATTCGGTTCTGATGCTCCGGATACCGCATCGAGGAAAGTTCAACTTGTGCACAAGCTGTCCATGACTATGCCAATGTGTGAACTTGTTTAATATGTGTGGGCAGATAGGGGTGAGCATTATTCGGTTTTGGACCAAAAACCGAACCGAACCGAATAAGAGGTTCGGTTCGGTTTAAAAAATAATCAGTTCGGTTTCGGTTTTGAAAACACTAAAATTCCTTATTCGGTTTCGGTTTTGGAGTTCGGTTTCGGTTTAAAACCGAAAACCGAATAAGAAATTTATATATACACATAATTTACATGTTATGACAAGCAATTGTTATAGCTCATTTGGTAGGGAGGGGTGAATAACTATGGGAGGTGTGGGGTTCGAATCCCACCTCCACCTACTTTGTGCAATTTATTTTTAGTTCCTTTCTCACTACTACATTTAGTCCCACATCGGTGGGAGAACAAATATGGGGGCAGCCAAGATAAGAGCACTCTTGGTGGTTAGCCTTTCTCACTACAACCTACATTTAGTCCCACATCGGCGGGAGAATAAATATGGGGGTAGCCAAGCCCTATAAGAAAGAGGGAAGCAATGGTGGAAGACTTGTATAGAACCTGGGCCTTCGGGCTGGTTTGGTTTTGGACCGGGTTGGAGCCTTGGGGAGAGCATTCCTCCTAAGCCTTGTTCTTTGGGTGGCCCAAAGAAAAACTTGAGCCTTTGAGCCTTTGGATCCTTGTGGTCTGTGGATCTATTATTAGTGATTTTAATTTTAATTAATAATAATAATTTAACCGATTAAACCGAAAACCGAATTAATTATTCGGTTCGGTTTGGAATCGGTTTGGATCTATTTCGGTTTGGTATCAGTTTCCTTTATTCGGGTTCGGTCGAATTCGGTTTTGCTTATTCGGTTCAGTTTTAGACCGAATAAACCGAATGCTCACCCCTACGGGCAGATTTGTATAGCGCGGACAGTATTGAATGACATTATCATTTTCCCCCAACTCATGCAATAATTCATTTTCCCCGAAACCGTACTCTCGATTTAGCGTCCCGCATGCACCAAATTGTCCGAGGCATCATAACCCATAATCAACGTTTCATAATATTTTACAGCACTTGAAATAGTCTATCTTTTTCCGGAAACCTTAAACTTTCTGAGTTATGTGAAACCTGTATTTTTCAGAGTAGATTACTCTAAGATGATACGTTTTTCCCGAGTTCTTGACTTAGTGGATTGGCATGCAATTAACTTGGCATCGTTCGATTTGAATGAATTCGAGGCAAGGAATTAGTTTTCGGGACAGAATAGAAAAGAAGGCCGAATCACCCACCGATTACTTTGCTTCGTACCGGTCGTCGAAGCGCTACGCAACGTCAATCCTTAGTTACGCGAGCTCCTGCAATGGCACCAACGCTTTGTTAGAATTCCTTCATTTCTCCTTGCATTGAAATTTGTAATTGCATCCATGAAAACGACGCGAAAGCACTTCATCAAACCCAGCGGCAAAGCTCCAAGAAAACCATACAGCGGTCCGGTCCCGTCGAAGGGACTCTTATAGAGAGCTCACTCGCCGAGACGCAGCCCGCTGCATCTAGGACTTATTCCAACAGAAGTCGTTCCATTAGTTGGATCGATTCTCGTAACTTTCGTCCAAATCGATTTGAATCGATGTCGCAAGGCGTTATCGTTTACCAAGCTTAGTGATCGAGTCAGATGGCCATCTAAGTTCCCGGCCGATCTGACTCGGCACAAGCATATTATGAAGTTCCGTCGCCTATCGAAAGCGGGGCGCTACATTATGGACGTCAATGATGAAGGCATGCTAACCAATGTGCTGTGGATTCATCCTCGATCAAGAGCAGCCTACGAAGAATTTCATGATGTTGTGAGTTTCGACACAACTTATCTAGTTAATAGATATAAAATGCCTTTTGCTACAATAGTTGGCATTAATCACCATGGACAATCGATTTTATTTGGATGTGCACTTGTTACACATGAGGACATAATATCGTTTGTTGGCTTTTCACAAATTGGCTTGAAGCAATGGAGAATATTCATCCCACTACTACTTTAACCGATCAATGTGAGAGCATTAAAGCTGCAATAGTCGAGGTTATGGCTAACAACATTCACATATTTTGCTTATGGCATATTTTATCCAAGTTGCCTCAGAAGTTTGTCAATGATGAACAATTCGACAAGGCAATATTGGAGTTCAAAATCTTGGTGTATGATAGCCTTACTGTTGATAAATTTGAGAATAAATTGACTGAGTTCTTGAGGCAGTTTCAATTGGAGAGAATCAGTAGTTAATTGATCTATATAGTGTTAGAGAAAAATGGGCACCAGTGTATCTGCACAACAGCTTTATGGGCCGGTATGGTTTCAACTCAAAGAAGTGAAGGAATGTATGCCTTTTTTATGGTTATGTTCACTCCATGAGCATGCTAAAATAATTTGTTGAGCAGTATGAGATGGCAACGAGTTTTAAGATCAGAAAGGAGTTTATTGCATACTATGAATCGAAGACAAAAGTGGTTAAAGTCATATCAAATTTTGATTGGGAAAAATAATTCAGAGGTGCATTCACAATGTCACGACCAGCACCCGGATATACGGATACGAATACGTGGGCCACGCCCAGCCTACGCCGCAGTATCGGCGGTAGAACGCTGTCTAGTACCCAATAAATATACATTATATCTAGAAGGTCCATGAACTACAAATGTACTCAATCACAACCCAACATCCAAAGAAGATAAGACAGGAAAGATAACTAAGGCACAAGAACAACTAGAAACTACTAGAAGGAATCATAAGACAGAAAAATAAAGAAGGAAGAACAAGACAAACTAAGGATAACTACCAGACAACTCACATAGAAGAAATAGTGAGATCCACCTCAGCTAGCAACATCATGAAGTCCAATAATGGTATAACAACTCCTAAAATATTATCAACGGTATCCTGTCAGGAAAATGAGCAAGTACAAACACTAACAGCAGTTCCATATGAATTGACAAATTCTATAAGAGACAGTATCATAAAATACAAGACAAAGATATATGATGACTTGGGAACCATTCGGAAGCTGAGTTACAACCCTTAAACCAAACAAGGACCGGGGTTGTAACCCTTCTTCCGAGCAGAACTTAGTCTCCAATCAAGGTACAACATAAAGGCATGTAGAACATGTGAGTAGCTGAATATCATAGCATGGTGAGAAAGTACTGAATGTAGAACAGAGCAGGATATAAGATAAGATAAAGTAAATATAAAATGTGCCTTAAATTATTAGAGCGTTATGTGATCGGCTTTGGGTAAGTGACATGACAGGTTATCCACTTGGCCCGACAATCACAAGAAAATCTCTGGAAAGGGTCATGTCGGCCAACCTGGATAACAAGCACACGGAGGAATCTGCTACACCCTACGTGAGGTGAGAGTGGCGCAAGCATAAGAATATAGTGACAAGATGGATTTGATCACATAACCCCTAATAATTCCCCATCCCCGAATAGTATAATGGACCTAGACATGACACGTCATGACACGGGATTCCCTAAGAGGATAGCTACTCCCTCTCAGGAATCGGTGTCTATACAAGTACAGGGAACAAGACAGAAAATGTACATATATACCAAGAAAATCCAGGAACAACATCTCATGTCATGATCCAACGTATACTAGTCCGTGAACTATCGTGACTGAAAATCGAGTAAGACACTACAACTGAATCGGATATAGCAGATATCAAGACAATGAAAACTATCAGTGAATGTACTCACCTGCGGTCCTGAGCTGTCAAATGGGGTCGATGCTCAGAGTGATGCCACAGACCTAAAGATAAGATACATATAAGCTAATTAGGGTTCAACAGTGTTAGGCTTGATTCTATAGTATAAGCTACGTAATCTAGGTCAGTCTCAGTCAACTAAGTCAAACTAGGTCACACTAAGTCACACTAGGTCACAAGAAGTCAAACCAAGTCAAACTAGGTTAAACTGGGTCAAGGGTTGACTTATAGTTGACTTTTGGTCAACTGATCAACTCTAGTCAACTCTGGTCAACTCTAGGTTAAACTAGGTCAAATGTTGACTCTACTTCGACGTTCAGTCAAAGTAGTCAACCATGGTCAAACAGGGTCAAAGCTAGTCCCTATAAACATCTACAGGGTCAACACATTCAATTTCAGTGGTTGTGAAATCACTGGAATCGATGGATCTCAAATCCGATACAAGGATCTAAAAATACGAATAAAAAGAGAAGAATTATAATAATAGGGTAAAAACCTACAGATGTTGTCGGATGGTGAAACAACTATCACCAACGTGTCCAGAATGGTCAAATCAGCTAGGATAGCCTATCCATAAGTCCAATTTGGACACAGGGGCAAAAAGGTAATTTCGGATCAAAATAGTGTCCGTGTCGGACCCACTTTGTACCGAAAAATATGTCAGAATAAAAGTGCACTAAACCTAACAAATTATATGTCCACGAATCCAGAATGACGATACGAACTCAACGGTATATCCGAAATTGGATTCCGATGACCCGATCTCAGATTGGTCCGTTGACCCGGATATTGAAAACCGATTTGCACGAAAAAATGTATCGGAGCCAATGTCCTCAAAACTTAGAAAATTATATGTCAACGAGTCCAGAATGACGATACGAACTCAACGGTATATCCGAAATTGGATTCCGATGAGCTGATCTCAAAATGACCCGTTGATCCGGATATTGGTATCCGACTTGCACCGAAATGCGTGCTGGAACCAATGTCCACTAAAACCTAGCAAATTATATGTCAATGAGTCCAGAATGATGATACGAACTCAACGGTATATCCGGAATTGGATTTCGATGAGCCGGCGTCAAAAAGTCCCGTTGACCCGGACCGTGGGGCCCGCTTTGTACCGAAATGCGTGTCGGGGCCCACGTCCTCCAAATCTAGTAAACTTTATATGAAAACATGCTAGAACGACGCCACGAGTCTACTGGTGGTGTCAGAAATTGAATTCGGAGTCCCGGGTTCAAAAATAGAATTTAACAACTTAGAAATTACGAATTCGGACGGCCAACTTTGGCGTCGAATTCAACCAATCAAACGTGCTCACAATGAAACAAAATTGAAATGGCAGGAAGAGGGTTATAACAGCTACACACAGGAACTGGTGGCACACCAGACGGAGCTGCGACAGCAGAGTTACGCGCTGACGAAGTCGGCTCCACGAAACTGTCCAAAAATAGTTTAAATTAAAACGTCAACTTGGTGGCCGGTTTTGATCAATCAAACGACAAAATTAACGGACGAAATTTGAGGGGAGTGGAGGGGTATATACCGAGATTGAGACAGATCAAGGAAATCACCGATCCAATGGTCGGATTGCCTAAAAATTTTGCACGAAGTCGCTGCCCCGGGCACGAATTCTGTGTTCCGTTCCCGCGCGCATCACGGCGGGAACCCGTGCCAAACGCACGAATCGGCTAGGCGGCGCATCGGAGAAGTCGACGTGCGCCACGGGGGAGCTCGCTGGGGGCTCATCGGCCATGGGTGGCCGGCCACGGCGGCGGCGGCCGGCGGCAGCGCCGTACGGCGGCACGGTGGCGCACGACGGCGGCCCGCGCACGCGCGCACTGTGCGCGCTGCTGCTGTGGCTGCTGCTGCTGCTACTATAGTGGCGGCACGGCGGCACAGCGGGCACGGCGGCGGTCAGGGTGCACGCGCACGACGGAGGGCGGCGGTTTGGTGGAGGAGATGTTGATGGGGGTGTTGATGGTGGTGGTGGTGTGTGGTGTTGAAGATGGTGATGGTAATGGTGGTGTGTGGTTGATGAAGAAGAAGGAGGAGGGGAGGAGTTCGGCCTAGGGAGGTGGTGGTCGGCCGACCATGGGGGAAAGGGAAGTCGGGAAGGAGCTGAAGTCGGGGATGGTGAGGGAGAAGCTCGGCCATGGGAGGAAGGAGGTGGAGTTGATGGAGAGGGGAAGATGATGATGGTGGTGGTGGTAATGTGAAATGGTGATGAAAAAGAAAAAGAGAAGGAGAGGAAGGAGGTGAGGAGTTCGGCCAGCCATGGGGGCTCGGCCATAGGTCGGCCAAGGGCTGTTGGAGGTCGGCTGAATGGTGGTGTGTGGAAAATAAGAGTTGGAGAGAGAATTATTATATGTGTGTGTGTGTATATTAATATATATAAAGAAAGTGGTATATTTAGAGAGAGAGATAGATATTTAGAGAGAGAGATTTTTAGAGAGAGGAGGGGCTGTACTGTCGGCTATGAGGGTGATGGGGGTGCTGGTATGGTGGGAAGGAGAGAGCGAGTATGAGAGAGAGAGAGTTATATTATATATATATATATATATATATATATATATATATATATTGAAATGGAGAGAGAAAGAGATATTTTTATACAAGGAGGGTATTTTTGTGTAGGGAAAAAGGCAAATGCAATAGTGAGATGTATGGATAGTTATGACAGGGGTTACACCAAATTGGGTTGGATGTTGGGTCAAGTTTGGGCAAGCTTGGGGCCAAAATTTAATTAAAATAATAATTTAAACCAATTAAAATCACGGATGGAATGGGAGCACAAGAGAGATCCAATCGGTGGCACGCAAGTGGCACGTGCATAGTAGACTCAAAACAGGCCAGGGCCATATATTGGATCGACTGGATTGGACCGATGTCGGGCCCGAAAATTAAGTTGGAAATTAAATCACAAATTACGACAGACGATAAATTGGTCTAAATTGACCCGAAGTTGCGCGAATCAAATGGAGCACAGGGGAACAAGTTCGAGTGTGACACGAAATATCAACATGAAGATAATCTCGTCTTCTACAAACTTCAAGAAGGAAGTTTCCAGAGACTGGCATCCCTGATGCTCTAGAATTCTAAGTCACGATAAAGAGCATTTAATGATCAAAATTAATTAAATAAAATAAATTAACGAGAATAAATTATTTAGAAAATTCGAAAATAAATCCCGGAAATTCAGGGGACTTACACACAAACTCAAAGTTCAAGTGTGTTCAAGATGAGATTAGACGTTTGATGTATTGTCATGTGATTCCACCTTTTGTGGAAGAAAGTGTGCAAGAAGAGGATGGTGTTGAAAATATAAAGTAATAGAGAGAGCAATCATTAATAAGTGGTACAACAAGGAGTTTATGCATGTTGTTGAATACATAGGAAATGGAGAATTTTGGAGCTGATGTTGCAAGAAATTTAAGATAGCTGGAATACCTTCTTGTCATATTTTTAAGGTAATGACACTCAAAGACATTAAACTCATCAATGAAAGATATATCCTTACCAGATGGCGAAAAGATCTTCAAAGAAGACATTCTAACATTTTTTTTTTGCTGGAGGATACCCTCACATGACTAAAGTGTATAAAAAATATAAGGTGCTGGAAGGAATTTTCCAATAATGCACAGATATTGCATTTGGGAGCAACGAGGAGATGATATAGTTAAAAGTAGGTTGTTAGTTTTGAAGGATGCGCTAGGTAGTCGCAATGAAAGTTCTTCTGTTATTGGCAACAACACTATTGACAGAGATGATGGTATGGAAATTCCAGGCATACCAATTATAGATCCAGATGTTGTTCGCGGTCGAGGAAGGTCGCGATTGAACCATTATAAATCAGCAAGAAAAGGTAATCAAGGCCGTAGAGGTGGAGGTCGGAGAGGCCATGGACGTCGATGAGGTCGTGGTGGTCGTGGAAGGAGTGATGCCGAGGTATGAAAATTATATTTCTTAAATGGAGTGAGAAGTTCATATTTATTTATTTGTAAATTACTAATATGCAAGCCAAACCTTCACATTCCCTGCCACTTAAAGCCTAACTTTTCACATTTCCTGCCCTGCCACTTAAAGTCTAACGTTTCACTTTCCCTACCCTGCCACTTAAAGCCTAACATTGTTTCATATTCCAATGACTTAGCAATTACTTCATTTGTTCATCAAGAAAACTTTATTGTAGAAGATGGAAAGCCTCCCTTTTCCCAATCATTTCTCTATATAAATTGCTCACACCTCCGGTCATATAACATCTTTCTACTTCTGGAAACTTCCAGCAAAAATTCTCATGCAATGGACAATGATAAGACGCCGACAAAGAAGATTGCTGGCGAATGGATTATTCCTACCTCTCCAGCAAGTTTACCCCCGATGTTCGCTAGACTAAGAGAGCAACATGATGAGTTGAAGACGGAGATCAAGGAGCACTTCAAAAGGCTGCTTGCTAATAATGAAGAAGATGAAATAAGGTGATTCACTTTTGCAGGTGGAACCATTGATGGGCATATATGAAATATTTTTGGATGTCCTAAAGACTATGTAAGATGACAATGTTACTAAGCCTCCTTCTGTGATCATGTTGACTGATAGTAGCTCAGAAGTTTGATCCATGTCCAACTAGTGATACTATAAAATAAAACTTTTCTTATGTCTCGTCCAAAGAAAACTTATGCTTATGTTTTTAATTTATGTTTTTAGATGTCAATGAAACAATTTGGCTTTCTTTGCTATGGCCAATGAATTAACTTGCTCTATTTTGTAATACTAATGAATCAATGATACATACAACAAGATTCACATTCATGATAAATAAGATAAAACTTAATTTGAATCAATGTTTGATGATACAATTACAAAATATTGCTTTGACAAGTATATTCAAATCTTCAAACTACCTACTTTTACTTTTTGTATCAAATTTTTGTAGACTGTAGCATAGTGACGAAGATAGGCATCCAGTAATCAGCTGCATGTGGTGCTGTTATTGAGGAACAGATAGACATGCAGTACAAGATCCTAAATATTATCACACCACTTTAGATGTTACTTGACTTTACAATGGCCTTATTCAAACATGTAGCTAGGTTTTTGAACACCTTTACATGGGTACTAGTAAACTGATTTATATTTGTATAGGTGACTATTGATGTAGAGAACATTATCAGAGTTACCATAAATCACTCACCTCCTCACTGTTCACGATTGCTGCAAATTTCATTCTGAATTTTGGTAATTTTCCATTACGGAACGATAAGTGTAGTTGATGTTCTAAAATTCCAAATGAAGTCGACATAAATTACTTCTAGTATCACACTTTTGATTATTTTGATTAGACAATTACATGATTCAACACAAGTAATTTAGAAAACTATCTTGCATCGGATTCACACAAATAAAGAGGCTAAGTCGATTCTCACCGTTACCCATTCCGTACCAAGATTGGTTTTAAAGTACTGAGCTGCAACTAACCAGTTATATTTCGTGGCACATGTCAACAATCCAATGAGAAATTCTGACTATTAATGAAATTAAATTACTAAAAGAAGAAAGATCATTACATAGCAATCAAAAGATAATTTTCAAACCATTCCGCAAACCAGAAACCAGAAAGATCATTACATAGGGATGATTTTCTTCTTCTCCATAGGAAGGAACAAAGTACAAATTTGAAGGAAGACAAAGTATAAATTTTATTCTCCTCCATAGCTAGTTCAGAAGCTATTAGCACTATGTCGACAGTCAGTAAGTAGACAACAAGAGAGCTAGCTAACTGTGTTTGGCAAGGACATCACTATCATCAGCTCCTTTATCCAGCATTAATGTCACATAAACAAATTTCAAGGAAGACTAAATGTTTGAAATAAATAGTGGTTTGGTATGGAGGAGGAAGAACAAAGTAATGACTGGACTGATAATGGAGGAGGAAGAACAAGGGAATGGAGTTTAAGAGTCTACGTTTTATCTTCCTTCCACCACAGTTAATGGCTAGACCGATAATGGAGGAAGAAGAACAAAGGAGGCTAAACCTCTTAATACTCCAGCCATTAACCTTTAGTCTTCGTTCATTTGTTCTTCCTTCCTGAATAATGGAAGAGGGAGAATAGGATAGAGAGGCTAAAACCTTTAGTCTTCTTCCACCATTAACTGTGTTGGAACTCAAAACCAGCTATTGGAACTCTAACACATATTGGAACTCAAGATCACCTATTTGAATGTGGTAAAAGGATATTCAGGACATAAGAAAATATGACATAAGAGAGAGAGAGAGTTAAAACATTAATAAAATATATCAAATCTATCCCTCTCTATCCGGATAGATTCTATCCAACTAGATTTATTGTTTTTTAATCATCTTGCCCTATTAGTTTAAGATTTGCTAACGAAATATTAGTATGCTTTCATTAGTGTAATAAAATCAAGCATGTTGACCAGTAGTACACTACTAAAATCTGTTAAATCAGCGACGTCTAAGGACGTCGCTAAATAGGAAAAATACGTCGCTAATATCGATTAGCGACGTATTTAGCGACGTTTGCACGTAGTCGCGATTAACCTAGTCGCTAAACAATAAAACGTCGCAATACGTCGCTATTGCGACGACACTTAGCGACGCGGACACGTCGCTAATTCAGCGACTACCAGCGACGTAAAACGTCATCATTTACCGACGTAACCTAGCGACGTTGAGCGACTTGACATGCATCGATGCTGACCTGGCTTGAGAGCCAAATGGCGACGTTCGGCGACTTTGTTACGTCGCTATAGTACCGACATATAGCGACGTTTAGCGACGTCATACGTATTGACATTTAGTGACGATCAGCGACGGTATTCATCACAGTTAGCGACGTTGTGATACTTACTTAGCGACGTTACCTTCGTCGCTGAACGTCGCGGAACGTCGCTAAGCTTGAAAAAAAAATTAAAAAAAATACAGCATTTGCAGCATCCCCTGCAGCATTTGCAGTATTTGCAGCATTTACAGCATCCCCTACACCATTTGTTACAACAACGACGGTATGTATCACGAACACAGTATCAAACAACATAGATACACACAATCACGAACACGTTTGAAACACAATATCATCAATCAACACAGGTATATGAAAATTTGTTACAACAATGTCAAACATAATGGTCCACAAATTAATTGCCAAGTATGGGAACGAATGGCTCAGAACACAACCCAAAATTTATTCTAGCATACATTAGTGTGAATCATCTATGTTCTGTACATATGGTGTAGTATATGTTCTTGTTGATATATATATATAATGTTATTGGGCTTTAGTCCCACATTGGCTAGAATGATAGGAGAGGAGGCTAGCCTCTCCTATATATATGTTGTTACTCCATTCAATAAAATCACTTCAAGTCTCAACATGGTATCAAAGCCTAAAATTGCTTAGCATACCGTTAGAGACCCCTCCTCCAATCCTCCTCCACACAAACCCTAACCCTAATTCCCCTTCTACGCCGCCGCTGCCGCCCGCTGCCGCTGCAGCTGCTGCCGCCCGCTGCCGCTGCAGCTGCTGCCGCGCCGCCGCCGCCGCAGCGCCGCCCGGCTGCTGCTGCAGCTGCCGCGCCGCCGCCGCCGCTGCCGCGCTGCTGCCGTTGCTGTGCCGCTGTTGCGGCTGCAACTGCTGCTGCTGCTGCCGTTTTTACGGCTGCAGAATTCATTGTAACGCTATTGCGGGTACAAGATTCACGCTCGTTTCTGTACCGTTTTTACGGCTGCAGGATTCATTGTACCGCTATTGCAGGTACAAGATTCACGCTCGTTCTTGAGATCAATCTCAAGGAGATGCCTATAATCCCTAGATCCGATGAAATCAGACATATTCGGATTTAGGAGAGGACGGCAAGGACGAGCGTGAGTCGTGGAGCAAGTGTGAAGTGATCGAGAAGAAGCATCGATGGAGGAGATTCTCAAGAAGCTGGATGCTGACGATGTGGCGACATTGCTGAAGTTGATAAAGGTGTCGGCTGGTGAAAGCACGACACGAGCACCGCCAAAGTTAGAACTACCCTCCATCGATCTGAAGTTGGATGGACCAGCCACCTATTTGAGTTGGTCACGGCGGGTGAGAAGAACCCTTGCAGGTAAGAACCTGGAGGGATTCTTGACAGGCGAGAAGACAGAGCCGGAAGAGGGCTCGACAGGACGCGACGAGTGGAAATCCACTCATATGGTGATTTATATCTGGCTTCTCAACTCCTTAGTCCAGTCTATTGCTTCCACAGTAGATGGCATTGAGATGGTGAAAGACGTATGGGAGAAATTGAGAAGAACCTATGATGGCATAGGTAACAATCTACGGATCTTCCAGATAAAAGGGGAGATCGACGACACCGTACAAGGCGAGAAGACGGTGCAGGAGTACGCTACGGAGTTGGAACGCCTCTGGCTGGATTATGATCACCATTCCAAACGGGCAAGCTGCGGGGACCCAAAGTGCAAGGAGAGACAGGTGTGTCTGCAGGAGAGGACGATGAAATTCCTTAAGGGACTGACTGCAGCATTCACACAGAGAACAGCCTTACTCCTCGCCCAGCCAGCGATCCCTAGTCTCGAGGAGGCTATCTCAGCCATGATTCAGGAGGAGACGCGGATCAGATTACAGACAGGGACAGGCGCATCATCGACAGGTGCTTTACCCGAAGTGAAGTCAGCACTAGCAGCTACCGGTTCGGGGGATACAGGATCCAAGGGAGAGCTCTGGCAACAGAATCGGCAGTGCTACAACTGTGGGGAGATGGGCCACCATCGATATGCTTGTACCAAACCACCTAAGGAGGGAGACTCAGGTGGTGGACGTGGACGAGGATATGCTGGACGTGGACGTGGTCGAGGAGGCCGACGAGGCGGTCGAGGAGGCTATCGGGCAAACCTGCTGGTGGCAGATGGGAATGGAGGAGCTGGCGGCGCCTTTACTGAGGAGGATCAGGCGCTACTGGATCTGCTGGAGAGAAAGCAAAAAGCGTCAATCGAAGGAGACAGGAGGAGCGTAGCAGAGGAGGCATCCACTCCATTCTTCAACGCCGCTATGTATGCCCATCCATCAGAAGGTACTGACGAGTCTCACGCTCTTGCATCTATGTCTTCCCTTAAAATGTCAGACTGGATTATCGACTCAGGAGCATCTCGGCATGTGACCGGAAATGCTAGTAAGTTTTCCTCGTACACTCACCTAGCATCGACAGACACCATTCAGACTGCGGATGGTACTTTCCAACCAGTGGTCGGTAAGGGTACTGTTAATTGTACGGGTTCAGTAAGGTTATCCAATGTTTTGCATGCTCCATCCTTCCCAGTCAGTCTCTTGTCTATTAGTTCTATAATTCTCCAACTAAAATGCATTGTTTCTTTTGATATTCCTAAGGTGATCTTCCAGGAGAAAGGGACGGGACGAAGACTTGGGACTGGCACTTGGCATGATGGACTGTGGTACCTAGATCAAGACGGACTGGACTCAGCATTGGTGTCTATGGCAGAGAAGGCTGGAATGGAGGAGCTGCAGCAGAAGACTGAAGACACTTTGATACTTCATCATAGGAGGATGGGGCATTCTTCCTTTGATACTCTAAATAAGTTGTATCCAGATATGTATGCAAAATCAAATAAAAGGAAATTAGTATGTGATGCATGTGAGTTAGGAAAACTTACTAGGAGTTCATATGTTGGAAATGGTCATAAGAGTTCTTCAGTCTTTGAGGTAGTTCATTCTGATGTTTGGGGCCCATGTGCTACTAACACTATGAATGGGTATAAGTATTTTGTTTCGTTTATCGATTGTGCATCTCGTGTCACCTGGCTGTATTTGATGAAGAACAAAAGTGATGTATTTGCTTGTTTTCGGGACTTTCATAAATATGTCCAGACTCAGTATAATGCAGTGGTGAAGATACTGAGATCTGACAATGGGACGGAGTATACCAATAGGACACTTGCAGAGTACTTGTCAGCACATGGAATACAGCATCAGACCTCTTGTGCATATACACCAGCACAAAATGGAGTAGCAGAAAGGAAGAACCGACATCTTCTGGAGACCGCAAGAAGTATGATGATCGACATGAATGTCCCACAACACCTATGGGGATATGCGGTGTTGACAGCAGCTCAACTTATAAACAGGATGCCTTCAAAAGTCCTGGGATGGAAGTCTCCATGTGAAGTATTACAAGGTAATAATAGTGGAATACTTCCACTAAAGGTGTTTGGATGTGTGTGTTTTGTGAAGGACAACAGACCATTCGTTGGAAAACTTGACCCTAGAGCAGTCAAGTGCATCTTCGTGGGCTACTCAGCAACTCAGAAGGGGTATGTATGCTGGAGTCCAGTAGAGAAGAAGAAATTTGTTAGTATGGACGTCCACTTCCGGGAGCATGAGCCATATTACCGCCAGGATGGAACTTCGTATAACACGCCTCATACTACAAGTATAAGGCGAGAGGGGGAGATAGAGAACTTGGAGAACCTGGTGGTAACCGATTTAGAAGTTTGGCATAGAGACACGGTTGAGGAGGAACATGAAGGTGAAGCGGAACAGAGGGAGGAGACGAGAAGTGTTACACCTACGGCTCAGGGGGAGTTACTGACCTACAACAGGAGAAACAACAAGCAGACTACAGGACCAGTACCTACAGTGTCAGTGCCAAGTCCCTTGCCTGCGCCTGTCCCAACTCCTGAGACACCTATACCACCATCCTCCTCATCTACACCACCACCCTCCTCAGGTGATATCGTTCCTCCCATACCACTACCTACACGAAGGACTACTCGCAGCAATGCGGGAAATCCTCCGGACAGATATGGTTGGGATCTTGCTAAGTTTGTTTCTTATGATCATATATCTTCTTCTCATGGAGCATTTATAGCATCTTTGGATAGTATTACTGTACCTAACAATTGGCAGGTTGCCAAGAACGATCCAAAGTGGAAAGCGGCAATGCACGAGGAGTTGGGAGCTCTTGAGAAGAACCACACTTGGGAGCTGGTGAGACTGCCAGAAGGGAAAAGAGCAGTTGGATGTAAATGGGTTTTTACTGTGAAACAGAACCCAGATGGACAGGTTGAGCGCTATAAAGCTCGACTGGTGGCAAAAGGATACAGTCAGACGTACGGCATCGACTATGACGAGACCTTTGCACCAGTGGCGAAGATGAGCACTGTCAGGACCTTGATCTCCCTGGCAGCCAATGGAGGGTGGAAGCTACACCAACTGGATGTGAAGAATGCATTTCTTCATGGAGATCTAGTAGAGGAGGTGTACATGGAGATACCACCAGGATTCGGCACAAAACAGACAGAAGACAAGGTCTGCAGACTGAAGAAGTCTCTCTATGGACTGAAGCAGTCTCCTCGGGCATGGTTTGACAGGTTCAGGAGAGCAATGATAGGGATGGGATATCAGCAGATCAATGCTGATCACACTGTCTTCTTCAGACGGAGTGGAGGCCATATCACCATGCTTGCAGTATATGTAGATGATATGATTATCACAGGCAATGATGAGCAGGAGATCGCCCAACTCAAAGTAAAACTTGGCAAGGAGTTCGAGGTGAAAGATCTTGGCCCCCTTCGATACTTCCTTGGGATTGAGATTGCTCGAGATAATGAGGGAATCGTTCTTTCTCAAAGGAAGTACGCACTGGACCTGCTTACGGAAACAGGGATGATGGGATGTAAACCAGCTACGACACCGATAGACCAGAAGTTTAAACTGGATGCTGAAGCTGGAGAACCAGTTGACCGGGATAGATATCAGAGATTGGTGGACAAGTTAATCTACTTAAGCCACACTCGACCTGATATCAGCTTTGCGGTAAGTGTAGTAAGCCGCTACATGCATGACCCCCGGAAGGGTCACATGGACGCAGTGTACCAGATTCTGAGGTACTTGAAGGGAGCCCCCGGGAAGGGACTGATCTTTAGAAGAAATAATCATGTAGGCATTGAGGGCTATTGTGATTCTGACTGGGCTAGCTGTGCTGACGACAGGAGATCCACATCGGGATACTGCATATTTGTAGGAGGCAACTTGGTCTCTTGGAGGAGTAAGAAGCAGTCAGTAGTGGCCAGATCAACAGCTGAAGCAGAGTATAGAGCGATGGCCTTGGGAGTCACAGAACTATTGTGGTTGAAGAATATGCTGACGGAGCTAAAGCTGGACCAGGGAACAAAGATGAAGCTATGGTGTGACAACCAGTCAGCTATTAATATTGCCAACAATCCAGTGCAGCATGACAGGACCAAACATATTGAGATTGACAGATTCTTCATCAAAGAGAAACTGGATAAAGGAGAACTAGAGCTGGGCTATGTTCCAACCAAAGATCAGGTAGCAGACGGACTGACAAAGGGGCTTAGTTCTATCAACATGATGAGAGGATGTGACAAGATGGGCTTAGTGAATATCTTTCGCCCATCTTGAGGGGGAGTGTTGATATATATATATAATGTTATTGGGCTTTAGTCCCACATTGGCTAGAATGATAGGAGAGGAGGCTAGCCTCTCCTATATATATGTTGTTACTCCATTCAATAAAATCACTTCAAGTCTCAACAGTTCTTATCGTATCTAGTATCTGAATAATGTAACAGAATCAAGATGAACTCACATAATGTAATACTAAGTAGGGGTGTGCATCGGTCGGTGGTCGACCTATTTTGTCACAACCGAAGTCGAACCGAACTTAATCGGTTTGAAAATATTTGCAGCCGAACCAAACCAAACAACTGGTCGGTTCGGTTTTGAAACCGACCGACTTGGTTCGGTTCGGTTTGGTTCGGCTGGTCGGTTATTATGTCCAAAATTATCAACAACAATCAGCCAATCAGCATGCCAAATTATGTCCCATATTCACAATAATGTCAATAAGAATATTGCAAAGCAGCCAAGCAGCAATCAGCTGGATTCTGGAATGTCAATTGATGAATACAAATTCAAATTGTACGATCAATAAGAATATTGCAAATTTGCAATGTCCCATATTCACAGAATCACATTCATTCACACTCACAATAATGTCCCAGATTAACATTCATTCACATTTCACACTCACAATAATGTCCCAGATCATTAACATTCATTCACTGTTTCACAGTTTCACTCACATTAACATTCATTGATTCATTCACTGTCCAGACTCCAATCCAATGGTGAATGGACCATTCAGAGAAAATTCATTCACTCACAATAACATTCATTCATTCACATTCATTAACATTCATTCAGAGAAAATTCATTCACTCACAATAACTAGGTGAAATGAATCCCAGCACTAGCAGGCCAATTCATAGCCTCTAATTTTCATTCCCTAACAATAACATTCATTAATTCATTAACATTCTTGAAGTCTTGCAAAATTCAGAGACAAATAAAATTCCTCTAATTTTCAATAACATTCATTAATTCATTAACATTCTACAGAATAAATTTAAGTACAAGCAAAAAAAATTAAAAATGACATAAGATCTACTGATCTACTGATATATAGATTAATTGGTGGAAATTTATAGATCGGATTCCGATGCATGCACAAGAAAAAAATCCAGGATATATTTTTTTTCTATGAGTTATATAAAATCCAACCTTCAAAGTAGTGAAAATTAGAGGCTAATCCTCAAAAGAACTCTCTAAGTAGTGAAAATTAGAGGCTAATCCTCAAAAGAGAAATAGAAAATGACTTCAACCAAAATTTGATCCAAAAATAAACCCTAACCCTAACATCATCTTAGTCTACATCTATAAATAATAGATCTGTGTTTACAGAAGAAAAAATAAACCCTAACACTAACCATAATCTATAGATAATCAGATCTAGTGTCCAATTTCTGTATAGATCCAAAAATAAACCCTAACACTAAGAGAAACACAGTAAACACTTACCAATTAAGGATCCACCGGAGAGGGAGAGTTGAAGCCGGCCGCCGAAGAGGGAAAATTGGGTGAAGCAGCCGCTGGCTTCCCAAATGAAATGAGAGAGGGTTGAAAAATTAGGGTTTGAGAGTTGAGGCTTCCCTTCCGAAATGAAATAAGAGAGAGAGAAAATTATTTGCATTTGGTTTTGCAGCTGCAGCCTGGCAATATTGGGATTCGGGAAAGAAAAATAGCCAAAGGTCATCTGGTCATTCATGGACCATTCCATTGGACCTGGCTATTTGGTATTTGCACTTGGGCGGCTGGGCCTGTTGGGGAACCCAAAGCCAAAGGTCCCAAAGGACCCAAGCCCAAACCACTGAAAGTCTGAAAGAAAAGTGTTGAGTTTGGTTCGGTTCGGTTTACAACGGTTTTTGGACAACCCAAACCGAGAACCGAACCGAACCATCGGTTTTAGAATAATTGTAGCCGAACCAAACCGATTGAACCATCGGTTCGGTTTAAAACCGGTCGGTTCGGCTTGGTTTGGTTCGATTTCATCGGTTTGACTAAATTCTGCACAGCCCTAATACTAAGACATCATCTACTACTATATAAGATATAGTGATAGGTTGTCGTATCATCATTGCCGAGGGATGAGGGTCGGAGGACAAATACCGCTCGAGTGAGCCAAAGGCATGCAGCCACTTCCCTCCCTCCATTCACCCTCTCCCTCTCTCACGCTATCAACGTCACAACTTTTCCACCTCAAGTTTTGATCAAGCATCTTCCTTCTCCTCTCTTCCACCATGGCTCTGGACCCATCTGCTCCTCCCTACTTCCCTTCTTCTTATTTGACTCTCTCAGCCACATATGATATCCACCTCAAGTGTAGAGTCGGGGGAGAAGAAGTGGGCAGGAAGAGGAGGGGGAAGCAGCACAGCCGGCGGCATGATCCGGAGGAAGTACAGAGGTTTTCTTCAACATCCGTAGGAGACTATAAGTATATATCTTTTCACAACATATCACCTTGTCAAAGACCCTTAATGTGACAACCATGTTACCGCGGTGTCGGAAGACTAACATGTCATAATTTTTTAAGCCGTGTGTTTTGACATAATCCTCCAAACTCTTTCCTCCTATGTAGAGAAAAGAGTTGGGAGGATTATGTCAAAACACACGGCTTAAAAAATTATGACATGTTAGTCTTCCGACACCGCGGTAACATGGTATTCACATTAAGGGTCTTTGACAAGGTGACATGTTGTGAAACGATATATCCTTATAGTTCTCCTACGGATTTGAAGAAAATATCTGTACTTCCTCCGGGTCATGCCGCCGGCTGTGCTGCTTCTCCCTCCTCTTCCTGCCCACTTCTTCTCTCCCGACTCTACACTTGAGGTGGATATCATATGTGGCTGAGAGAGTCAAATAAGAAGAAGGGAAGTAGGGAGGAGCAGATGGGTCCAGAGCTATGGTAGAGGAGAGGAGAATGAAGATGCTTGATCAGAACGGATGGCTCAGAACACAACCCAAAATTCATTCTAGCATACATTAGTGTGAATCATCTATATTCTGTACATATGGTGTAGTATATTTTCTTATCGTATCTAGTATCTGAAGGATATAACAGAATCAAGATGAACACACATAATGTAATACTAAAACATCATCTACTACTATATAAGATATAGTGATAGGTTGTCGTATCATCATTGCCGAGGGATGAGGGTCGGAGGACAGTCAACTTTATCTACGGCTACATAGTTTCTGCCTCGCCAGTCGAATGGCTGCAGGGACTATGTCCTGATCACCATGTCGTACCGTAGATTAATGCAAATAGAGCTGGAGCCAAAATACATAAACCAAAATACAGAATCCAATCCCTGGGTTCGCCGAAAATACAAAACACAGTTCTAATTCATATGTATTTTAAGTGTGAGAACGGATGGCTCAGAACACAACCCAACCGAAGAGGATACTCTGAGAGATCCATCTGAGTAGGACGTATACTCTGAGAGATCACCTTTACAAGAATGATATCAGTAGTGGGATTGATTGTTGGAGGAGATATTATCAGAGTATACGTCCTACTCAGATGGGTATCTCACCGTTACTATTTTTTCTGACAGCATGATAGATGTGCTCCGTCAACAGATTCTTGCTCCGAGTCAAAACTTTGCCCCGGAGCTCAAGTGGACATCCTTTGTGTAGAGCTCGAGTGAGAGGTTCCTGACAGCATGTTGGTCTCCTTTGTCAAAGTATCCGTGCTCGTCCCACAACCAATGTGGGATGAGCACGGATACTTTGACAAAGGAGACCACCATGCTGTCAGGAACCTCTCACTCGAGCTTTACACGAAGGATGTCCACTTGAGCTCCGGGGCAAAGTTTTGGCTCGGAGCAAGAATCTGTTGAGGGAGCACATCCACCATGCTGTCAGAAAAAAATATTAACGATGAGAGACCCATCTGAGTAGGACGTATACTCTGATAATATCTCCTCCAACACTCAATCCCACTATTGATATCATTCTTGTAAAGGTGATCTCTCAGAGTATACGTCCTACTCAGATGGATCTCTCGGAGTATCCTCTCTGGTTGGTTGTCGTATCATCATTGCCGAGGGATGAGGGTCGTAGAACAGTCAACTTCATCTACGGATACATAGTTTTTGCCTCGCCAGTCGAATGGCTGCAGGAATTATGTCCTGATCACCATATCGTAGTCCAATACAATCCATAGATTGACACAGTACTAATTCATATATGTAGTCCAATACAAATAGTCTAATACAAAAATAACCCAATACAAATAGTCCAATACAAATAAGTACTAATAGCTAATGAGAACCACGCAGCTCACGCAAACGCTCAGTGATACGATCACGCAACCACCTCGAAAAAGCGGGATCATTGGCATGAGGAGAGATGTAGTCCCTTGCAAGTGCTGCATGAATAGAACTCCCGGTCTCACTAGCTACCAGTGCTGGATGAATAGAACTCCCGGTCTCACTAGCTACCGGTGCCACTTCCTCCTTAACTGTAGGAGGAGCCACCTCAGCATTCACTGTTTCCCTCAAACGACGTGCCGCTCCTCGGGTCATGGGTGCCATCTGGTAAGATCGATATTCACAAATAATATAATTGTAACATAAGCAAACTAACTAAAGGAACCATCATGTAATTTGAGTACATTTTCGAAAGCAGATAAAGTACAGAAAATTTAATTTTTTGCCAAGTGTGAGAACGGATGGCTCAGAACACAACCCAAGATTCATTCTAGCATACATTAGTGTGAATCATCTATGTTCTGTACATATGGTGTAGTATATGTTCTTATCGTATCTAGTATCTGAAGAATGTAACAGAATCAAGATGAACTCACATAATGTAATACTAAGACATCATCTACTACTATATAAGATATAGTGATAGGTTGTCGTATCATCATTGCCGAGGAATGAGGGTCGGAGGACAGTCAACTTTATCTACGGCTGTATAGTTTCTGTCTCGCCAGTCGAATGGCTGCAGGGACTATGTCCTGATCACGATGTCGTACCGTAGATTTATGTAAAGTCCTTATAGCAAATGTCGTACATAGATTTCTACCTCGCCAGTCGAATGGCTGTAGAGACAGTGTCTGACTTGGTGTATCTCACCATTTTTCCAAAATGCCTGACATTCTACCTCGCCAGTCGAATGGCTGTAGGTGTATTTCTACCTAGGTATCCAGTCTCTCATACAGGACCTACCTATCTGCCTTTAACATTAAGTTATACAAATCAAACTAGTCTTAAATACTGGTACCAACTACCTGAACATGACAGTCCCTAATTTGTACTGGATTTATCCTACCTCTGAGTTTCACACATATTAAAAAGGAAGGCATTTACTGTTAACAAGATAACCTGTCATGAATTGAACAGCAGGCAGACTTAGATTTAGGATTTAAAATATGGTATTCAGGTCAACTTAATTCAGTCAAAGGGTACTGAACAGAAAGTCTAATTAAGACTTTCAACTAAGCAGGCAGCCTGGACTGCTGTTCAGAACTTGGCAGGCAAAATCCCATACCATCTGATGACAAACCTATACACACCCTTGCCTAAACCATTTGTTTCAGTAGGTAAAACATTCCAGGTTACTCAAGTAACATGTCGTGCAACATTTGGTGTCAACAACATTCCTTGTTAATTGTAACATACATACTATCATATCCCAACTCTGCCAAAATCTGACCAACATACCCTACACTAATCATTCCATATTTTAGTAATGTCAGTGAGCTAAATCATACTCAACTGTCGAGAATACTTAGGAGAAAACTCATTCACAGGATTAGTATCCATCCTTCGTGACATAGATAAAATTTTATAGGGCTCGATAATAATTATTAGTCAATTTATTCATCATTTCAAACCCTAAAAATGCCAAAAAAACTCCCAGTATCAGTAAATAGGGCTCGAACCCTAAATTAGAATTTGAATCCAAACAAAACATCAAATTGACAGTTGATATGCCCAAAAAACTCCCAGTATCAGTATATAGGTGTCACACTGTGAGTCTCGTGTCCACACAGTGGGACACGACGTGTCCAAACCAACAAAATAGGTGTCACACGAACTAGAAGCGAGTCCACGCTCTCGTGTCCCCCGCAGCGAGTCCACGCTCTCGTGGACACGAACTAGAAGCGAGAGAGAGAGCTAGAAGACGAGGAGAAACTGGAAAGCGGGGACAGGGGAGAGTTACCTGAGGAGGAGCTACCTGAGGAAGGAGGAGGAGGAGAAGGAGGAGGCCGGAGGAGGAAGATCGCCGGAGGAGCGCCGCGGAGGAGGAGGCCGGAGGAGGGAAATTGCCGGAGGAGCGTCGCGGAGGAGGAGCGCGCGAAAAATTGGGGGGGAAATTTGTGAATGATCGAAAAGGAAACCCTCGCCGCCTATATGAAACATTTAGCGACGTCCTTCTAAGACGTCGCTAAACGTCACTGATATTTAATAAACGACGACGCTGCTTAAAATGCGTCGCTACACGTCGCTATATCAGCGACGTGTACCGACGAACTTGCGACGCAGATTCCCATTTAACAAATTGTAGCCGCTATTAGTCGCTGTTAGCGACAAACAGCGACGTCTTAGATAAACGTCGCTAAACCCCCAAAAATTAGCGACGTTCTATCTTGGAGTCGCTAAATACGTCGCTGATATGACTTATTTTGGTAGTGGAAGTTTTACTATCCGTCGTGATAAATAGTGAATAAATAAGTGTTTGAGGTAGCAAATTTATAATGCCTGAGATGATTACTAAGCAGTGAATCGGCATTGAAACTTGTATGCAAAGATTTGAAGATGACATGGAACTTTTGGTGCGCATGATAAGTCCTAGGTCAAAAAATTGTCATTGATCTTCATTTATTTATCCAAACATATCTAGGATTTTGCCAGAGCACTTGTGCAAAATGTCGTCTCGTACGATCTCTCTTGCTACGGGCTTGATTGCATGAGATGATGTTGTGCAAAACCTAATATTTTTTTCTATACAACATGGTTGCATGGGGTTTCACTCCATTTTGGTTGTAGGTGTGAAATCCAAACTAAACGGGTTTTGTAATGGAAAATGTTGAGTGCTGGACCAGGCTTACGAAGGCCCAGTTCACATCATTGTTTAAAAGACCAGCCCATGTTCAAAAATAGGTTTAAAAAGGAGTAATGCTACAGTTACAACCAAATGCTTTACAACCCTCTTACAACCTTCACCCATTGCTGACATGTGGACCATGGTCCACATGTCAGCACATGGATGAGTGGTTGTAAAAGGGTTGTAAGAATTTGGTAGTAGACTTAGCATTATTGTTTAAACAGAAATTTTCATATAAAGTAAAGAAATTTACCGAAATTTCGAAAAAAGTAATAAGTTTATGGAAATTACGTATAGCGTAATGAGGCGACAACTCCGATGGCGCGCTGGCAAACTCCCCACTACCTTCCCTTGGGCGAGCTATGGGCCTTGGCGCGCTGCCATTTTTTCAGATCCACGTGCAGTGGGGGGGGACAGGGTCACGTGAAGTGGGGTGGGGATCCAGCGGAGCGCCATCGACCATGGCGCGCTCCATGGGGAGCCATGGGCCATGGCGCGTTGTCCACGTGCCTGGCTAGGAATGGGAAGGAAAAAAGACATCAGTCAGAGAGCTCCATCAATGATGGCCCGCTCCCACTCTCTCCCCCCAACGGCTACATCCAACGGCTACATGTACTTCTCCCCTGCCTCCCCTGCACCTTCAACGGCTATATGTAAAGTAGAGTGCGCCAACATTCCTGGCGCGCTTTTTCCAACGTCTACATTTTAACGTCTCTATTCTCATCATCTATATATTTCAATGTTAACTCTCTCTCTACGCAAACACATCTCCTATCTCTTACAGAAGCACACAACTCTTTCTCCTGTCTCTCACAGAAGCACTCCTCTAAAGCTTGGAAGCGCAAGTTTTCAGAAGCTAGTATCTCCCTCTTACAAGCTTCCAACTCCTGACGGAAGCCAGTATCTCCCTCTGAAGCTTCTCTCCCTCTTACAAGTTCTCCTTCTCTATTAGCTAAACATTGTCAACCATCTTATTTTTTACATGGATCCTAATATTAAAATAGTCTGCTCACATGGTGGTAGAGTAAATGGGTTAACTTACGAAGGAGGTGACACCCAATTTTTTACAACTTATCGCCATATTACCTTAGAAAATTTACGCAATTTAATTTCAACGTATTTTTTATTAATTATCAATTTATTTTAAAGTCTGTTTTTGGTTCCACATGTTTATTGATAGATGGTGAAGAAGCATGGAATTTTATTCTTGAGATTAATTCACAATCACCTTATATTAGTTTATATGTTACTCAAGTTTCATCATTTGCTAATAGAACTAATGATGAATTTGTTTCTAATTACCCACATGTTAACGCAGGTGCTAGTTCTTCTCAAACAATTGCTCCCTTACAAGATGAACATAATGATGATGATGATTATGCTGATGATGATGATGATGATGATAATGATGATAATGATGATGACAATGAAAATAGTGATGATTTAATTGAAAATACTGGTTATGAGATAGATGATGATAGTACTGATAATTCTAGCACTCCTGAATTATTTGTAGGACAAACATTCGACACTCGTGCAAAATTTAGAAGTTTTATAAGTAATTTAGCAATTCAGCATAATTTTAGTTGTTCAGCCAGTGCTATGAATAATTCCCATGGAATTATATATAATTGTGATAAACAGAATTGTCATTGGAGAGTATATGCCAAATCCATAGGAAAAGGACAAATAGTTAAAGTTAGTACACTAGAAAGTCGTTATTCTTGTTTAAGTGGACTTACGACAGGACGTCATCGACTAGCTACCGGTGCATGGGTTAAGACAAAAATAGTTGATTTAATTAGAGATAATCCGTCATATAGTGCATCACAAATTGTGAAGGATATATTTAGAGAACATCGTATACATATTACATACTCTAAAGCATGGCGAGCCCGAGAAATGGCATTACGTGAAATAAATGATAGTTATGTTGAGGCATATGCTGGCCTTGAGGAGTATGGTTTTAGAATTATGGAGTCGAATCCAGGTAGTAGATGTTTTATTAAGACTTCCGAAAGCAACAAGTTTGAGAGAATATTTATTTGCTTTAAGGCGTGTATTGATGGATTTTTAAGGGGTTGTTTACCTGTTATTAGCACTGATGCCACTTTTCTTTCATCTAAATATCAAGGTATTTTATTTATTGCTTGTGCTCATGATCCTAATTATCAATTGTATCCTATTGCTTATGCTGTTGCCGAAGGTGAGAATACTGATTCTTGGTCTTGGTTTTTAAATGGTCTTAGACTATCATTTGAAAGTTATTTTAATGATTGGAGTAGTATCTCATTTATTTCTGACAAGCAAAAAGGATTAATACATGCTATGCGAAATATATTTCCAGAATCGCCTCATTTCTTTTGCATTCAACATTTTAAGCAGAATATGAAGTCTATTGTGAGAGAGAAAAAAATTTCATCGGTTGTTAGACTCTCTTGCTAGATCGTATAATGAAACAGATGCACAGTACTTGTTCGAGATAATTAAAGCAGAGAACATGACGATGTACAATTGGCTTATTGGTACAAATGATGAAAATCGTCATTTTGTACATTGGATTACAGCATATGCTCCTTGTCCTAGATTAGATATTAACACTTCTAATCTTGCTGAATGTTTTAACAATTGGATTAAGAGTTTGCGTGATAAACCAATAACGACACTTCTTGATGGTATTAGAGCAAAGATTATAACACTTCATGACAAAAACAGGAATCATGCTCAAAATTTAGACACAAGTTATTGTCCTAAGATGTTAAAGACTATGACATCTATTACCAATGAGAGACATCAACTTCAGATATTACGAATTGATAGTTATTTGTTTGAAATATTAGACCGTGCATCGAGTAGAACATATGTTGTACGGTTAGATGAAAGATCTTGTACATGTTTAAGGTGGTATCATACTTACATGCCCTCTCCAGCAGCACCCTCTCCAGCAGCGCCCTCTTCAGCAGCTTCCTCATCCGCCTCGTCCTCTGGCTCAACCGCCCTGCGACGTCGTGAACGTCTCAGGGGCACAGTGGCACTCGGATAATCGGCCGGGATACGGGTATGCAATGGAGGCATATCAGGATCCCGACCAAGACTAAGTGAATCGACACGATTTAAAATATCGTGCATCCACTCCCGTCCATGCGGCCACAAACGGCTCTCTGGTTCTTGGTAATATTGTCGTCCCGTAATTGCCTGAAATTTGAAATATGAAAATGAAAATTGACATCATATAGTTCTTATTTTGGATTAGTGGTAAAGGCGTACCGCTTCAGATATGCCTTCAGCCAAAGCTCGCAGAGTAGGTTCATCTACGGCTTTAGGCTTGAACCGTGGCTCCTCGAATATGTACGCTCTGTTAGTTATACGAGGCGCTCCCCATCATTGCCTATAAGCAATGTTGCCTTCATCTGCATTACGTTGGAACAATAGTAAGACAAATATATTTGTGTACGCTATCTGTCCAAGTATACTACTAAGTTGGAACTTACATTCATCTGCGTGCGTTATCCGGGGAAGATTTGCCACACTATAATCCTGGAACCGCCTAAACCAGGAAGCTCTAGCAGAATCAATTCTGTTTCTTGCATTAGCTATATCATAACTCATGCATGGAGGGTCAGGCGGGATTATCTGGCAATAACCGAATTGTCGTAGAACGCGGTCTGCTGGATGATACATAGTATAGCGATCATATATAATAAAAGCTTTGTGTAGGCTTAGCTGGAACGCTGTCCTTCTTATTTCTGGACCGTTTTCATCATCCGAGTAGGGTATCCATATAACCTATTGAAAGACAATTAGTCATGATAAATTTATACCAAATTATTAACTGGATTGACTATACTAAATTTATTAGTTACCTCATTCCACTGCAACGTATCAAATTCTCCCCGATACAGTGAAACATCTCTGTGTAAATTATGATGTGGGTCCACTACATTTGTGGCCCATCGCGTAGCAAGCGAAAAAATTCCAATATCACTTGGAATGCTGGTTACAGGTCGACCAATAAAAAAATGTTCGTAACACCATACCTACGACAGAAATAATTCTATATTCAAGAAAATGTATATAATTGAAATCAATTTAGATATTGATTTTCCATTACCTGAACCAGCGTCGCGCACCCACACAAATTTTTGGAACCATTCGATCTTGCAAATTCCGTCAAGCTGGCATATAGATACGCTAATGTAGCAGCTCCCCATGCATGACGAGTAGGTACTTTAAGATCATCTAAGAATGGTAGCAGTCGGACGTTTATTCTATTTTTCTGTCCATCGGAAAATAACATTGCCCAGGACAAACAGAGCAAATATGCTCTAGTACAGCAAAGTATCTGCAAATTATGAAACTAACATATTAAAATTAACTTGCTATTAAAATTAATAAATATTAGCCAAAAATACCAAAGAGGGACATACCCTGTAATCATTGACCGCGACTGGACCGTCGATAGTCCTATCTAAATCCATAAAATTACCCCGAAGCCAAGTTATCGTGACAAAACTCCTTGCTCCTAGGTCCGCAGGGGGCGTAATGCCTAGATATCTCCTGACTATTTCACACGGATTTAAATTTGTATCAAAATATATTGGTTCACCTGTAATAGGTAATCCTAGAATATTTGCGACATCCCAGAGTGTGATTGTCATTTCACCAACAGGCAACTGAAATACGTTGCATTGAGGCCACCAACGCTCAGCAAGACTAAATATGAGGTGAACATCGTGGACTAAAATTTGAATTTCATCCAGATAATGAAATCCAAATGAACGCACCAACTGCTTTTGATCATCAATTAACTCCCATGTCTGATACCTTCTCTGATTCCTCCAACTTCCATGCTCCCGTGTTCGAGCCTCGGGAGGATAATCATATAACTACAAGCGAATTTTATTTGTTACATTTATGTAAAATAAATAAATAATACAGAATAACGAGAGTTACCATTTTAAAATTTACCTTCCCCTCAAAAACTAACTTAGATATATGAGTTTCTCTTTCCTGTTTCACGATTTCTGTAGTCGGTCCCCCGGGAATAAATCCGTCATTCGGTGGATTCATCTGTTACATTTTTTCGAAAATACAATTAGTAATACAAATGTTGAAATAAATTCAAAATTTAATCTTGTACAAGAGTTACTTACATTTAGAAAAATAGGATGAAGATGAAGATGAAGAATAAGAGAAAGAGGTGCTCTGGTGCTGTCTAAATTATGTGAGGAAGGTGCTGTCTAAATTGTGTGAGGAAGAAGAAAGAAGGAGAAATTTATAGAGGGAAAACGAAGAGAGAAAGAGATGCTGCCAAATCCTGCCAAACGCTACCAAACAATTTTCCTCCAAAACTTCACCCTGCCACCCCTTCTGATGGCGTGCCATCATTCATGGGCACGCTTCCCACTAAATCACTGCAAGGCACGCTTCCCACGTTCACTGAATCACTGCAAGGCCGGCCACTGAGTCACTGCAAAGCAGTCAACGCAGCCAGAGAGCGCCACGACTGATGGCGCGTCGTATACGACGCCAAGACTACGCGCCATAAATGATGGCGCGTCCTTCGGGGACCTGACAAAAGCGCTGCGCTGCGCGTCTTTCCATGAGCCTCGTCACGTCCTTTTCCATGAGCCTCGTCAGCAGTAACCATAGCGCGCCATCAATGATGGCGCGTTCTTTGAGAATTTGCTTCCCGACCAGGGCGCACCATCGATGATGGAGCTTCGTTACCCAATCCACAATTTCTCCAAACTTATTACTTTTTTTAAAATTTTGGTAAACTTTTTTACCCCATATGAAAATTTCTGTTGTTTAAAAAGAGGCCTAGCCGCCTAGCGTACTTGATCGGAAAAGCCGAAGGAAAAAAAAACGCATAATATGAACATGGCTTACGGAGCACGCTAACAACCGAACCGTCACAACGTTTTCAGAAGAAATAAATACACCAACCCCCCCATGTTTCATGAGTATTACAGAGACTACCCCTATTTGAAACTAATTACGGGTGGTCCGCGTAATTAGTTTCAAAGTAGGGATAGTTTGTGTAATAAGTGTAAAACATAGGGATAGTTAACGTAATTTGCCCTTTTCAGAAATTTCTCCTCCCATTCTCAATTTTCCCGCCCCCCAAATTTTCTAGTGGACCTCAAGAACTAGGGTTTCTCCATCTCCCGAAACCCTAATCTTCTCCGAAAGAGTTCTGGATCAAACCCCCAAGCGATCCACCTCGAATTTGGTCCGCTTCTTGATTCCAAGTAATTGATCCGATATTTTTTTTCTACTGATTTGATCCCTTACACTTACTAGCATCCATAAAATTGATCTCAATATTTCTTGATTCTGATGGTATATTGATGTTTGATTGCTAGGTTATGTCAAATTGATCCAATTTTTTCGACGCAATATTATTCCGTTAATTTTTTTTTTTTGGAGTTATTACTCTTATCGGTAAGTTTTAATTGCCAAATTCGATTTGTGTTAATTTTTCATTTTAGAGATATCAATTTTTTGTTGTTGTTTGATGAAGCAGAAGAATATTATGAAGACCGTGTTTCACTCTGTTCAAAAAGATTTGCTTCTAATAACAGCTGTAAGTTCCAAACTAGAATTTGAGTACCAATTTCTCTGGTGTATTTTGTTACATTGTGATGTAATTGTCCAAATATCCTTGATGTGCTCTACCATGTCGTGTCGGATGTGACACGGACACACTTTAGAATATAGTAGGATATGCCAAATTTAGTATGGTGTCCATTTTGCCTTGTCAATGTTGTGTGTTAGGTAGTGGCCATATGAAAAATATGGCTAAATTATCTTGCTGTCTTGTCATATGGTTAATTAAGACTTTTTGTAATGTTGTCGCAATGAATATAACCCTCAAGCTATTTTGCAGCTATGAAATAGAACTATGATTATTTTTCTTACACATGGGTCGAACTACATTACAATTTCTTAGACATAGCTACTTAATTACGAGAGGTATTTATTCGTTGAGGTTTGAAACTTAATCTTAAGTAGGTAGTCACACACTTATAGGAGGCCTTCATAATGTGACAATCGTATGAAACACCAAAATTGTGTGACAATCGTATGAAACAAAATTGCACATTGATTTTCTCTCTGTTTATTTTAGGACAGAGACATGACAGTGAGATCGATCTTGGGCACCTTTATCTGTACTTAAGCAGGCAACCACACAGAGCTATAATTTCAGATAGTTTTTGTTGATTTCTCTTTCTTTAATTATGCTTCATGTAGTATCGTTCATTCAACTTATATTGAAGACTAGGATATTGAAAGAATTTGTATGACACATTTAGTCTTTTTTGGTATAGTTTACAGTATCGGCCGATACCGATCCGATACGGTCGATACCGATACGATTTGGCATGTCCCGATCCGATACCAACCGATACCCGATACTGACGGATACCCCCCAATGGGGGTCTCTTTTCCGATCAATTTGCCAAAAAAAATTGAACGAAAAAAAACAAATCAGCAAGGGTGTAAAAACATAGAAAGTTATAAAAGCATGTAAAAGAAGAAAACTTATCTATCATATTTAAATCAATCGGTAATGGTGCCTACTATTTCATTCAATCTCAAAACTACTAAGAAATAACACTGAAAATGTTAAAATTATACCTAAATATATAAAATATATTTTCTAAAATGTTAATAATTTATTAATAATTATTTGATTTCCGATACCAAAAAATCCGATACTCCGATCCGAAACCTCCGATACCGCTGATCCCGATACTCATAGGAATGGTCCGATACCGATACCGATTCCGATACCGATACTTCGAACCTTACTATTTTGATTTATTCAGAATTTCCTCCTAGCAATTTGATTGGTTATTTGACTTGCAATGGGGAGTGGGTTCTAGGAGTGTCAGATTTGTAAGGGGTTCTCTTTGGAAGCTAGGTTTATTGGTTTTCTTTTGAGGTGGGAAGAAATCCCCCCCAACGAAACAAATATTAGCTACACCATAATCACATATGGTCATAATGACCATAGAACAAATGATTGTTCCCAAACGGCAAATCCGTTCACAACATCAAAACATGAACCAAGAAATGACATAAGACTTCAACTCAATACGCGTAGTCATTGCTATCATCATGTGTGATCCTAATCGTCTTCCTCAGACTCCAGATAACACGTCTTACCCTCTTTTGGCCTCTTAGGTCCCGTTTGGTTCTCGGAAGGAAAATCAATTCCCTTGTTATGTTTCCATGGGGATGAGAAATTAGAATTCATGTCATGTTTCCTTTTTTATGTTTGGTAAAACAAGGAAAGCATTAAAGAAAGACCATTTGATTTTTCTTCAAGGGTTTGGTTGGTGCAGGAAAGAAAATAAAATAAAGATTCAATATTCCAATAATATCCTTGTATTTTGAAATAAAAATCACATCATGAAAATCCAAAAAATAATGGATAAGATAGGCAATAACACATTTGAGTATATCTATTCTCGTCCTAAAATTGTCGTAATAAATGATGGAAAATGAGAAGGGAAAATCAATCCCATAGGTTCTGAGAGGAACCATCTTCTCCCATTTTCCCCCTCTGTCGAGAATATAGATTCCAAGTTTGTGGCTACCAAACAAAGAAAATGAATTTTTCTTTTCTGATTCCTTAAATCCTTGAACCAAACATGACCTTACTGTCCCTTCTCTTGCCCATAAGTGGAAGTAACAGGTTGTTGTATGTCTATTTGTTTGTTATTAAAAATCCTATTCCACACACCCCAATAGATTACTTTGCTTATAAAATACAGAGACAATAGAGGAGTGCAAGATTCACGATAGGCATTGACAATAAAATTAGTTTTTGGTATGATATGTGTTATGGTTACGTTGCTCTAAGATGCCATTTCCCTGGTCTTTAGGAGAAAGCACGAGATAAGTATGTTCCAGCCAATATGCAGTAGAGAGGAGGGGCTTGGAGATCATTATTCGATGGTCCCTAACCTAAGCCTTCAGCTTCGAACCCTTAAAGAATAACTTGTTAATTTCTTGGAACTGTGGAAGCCGCCTCTGATAACCAGGAAGACCAATGCAATTGGAGGTGGGATAGGACAGTTTTTTACATTGACCCTATACAAAAATTTTAATAATGAGGGTCATAATCCATTGTTTAGTAAAGTGGTTAGGAAGTAAAACTTCAGACAAAGTGAGAGCGTTCGTGTGGGCTTGCCTGCAAGGGAGCAATCCTTACAAGGGATACTCTCAAACTACATTGAACCAGGCTAGACTAGTGTCTATTATGTCAAGAACCCAAAGAGTCCATCCATCCTGTGCTCCTTCACCGCAAGAAAGTTAAGCCAATATGGAAGTTTTTATCAATAACATGGGGATACATGGATATCCGGGAACATACAAGTCAACTTGAGAAGATTCATAAGAGTCTGCAAATAAAAGTTAGAGGGGAATGGATACTATCGTAGCGGCCATTTCTTGGCATGTTTGGTTTGAGATAAGTGCATTGATCTTTAACACTAAACCATGTGCAAATATTAGAGGGGAACATATACTATCAATAGTTTGCAGTATGGATCGACACCGATCCGATACGACCGATATCAATACGGTTTGGCATGCCCCAATTCGATACCGGTCGATACCTGATACTGACCAAAACGACCTTGAGGGTTTCTTTTCTGGTCAATTTGACCAAAAAAATCGAGCAAAAATACCAATCAACAAGGGTGTAAAATCATAGTACGGTTATAAAAAAGTGTAAAAGAAGAAAAACTTATCCATCACATGCAAATCAATCGGCAAGGGCATGACTACTATTTCATTCAATTTCAAAACTATTAAAATAAAACACTGAAAATACTTAAAATTATGTCTAATGGATAAAATATATTTTCTAAAATGTTAATAGTTTATTAATATTTGCTTTCCGATACAAAAATGGGATACCCGATCTGAACCTCCGATACTGCCGATACCGCCGATCCCGATGCTCATAGGAATTGTCCGATACTGGTTCTGATACTGATACTGAGAACCTTGAATTACTATCATAGCGGCCATTTATTGGCATGTTTGGCTTGAGATAGGTGCATCGATCTTTAATAATAAACCCTTTGCGTTCTCTCCATTTACCCCAAAGTGATTTGACAGACCCCGGGTGACTTGACAATACGGAGTGGTCCTTGAACACATCCTAAATTGGTCTAACCTTTGAGATATAAATGGTCTACTGATTCCTCGTGTCTTCCACAAATCCCACATGTCTCTGGTCAATTCCACTATCTTTTAATAAGGTTGCCTAATGTTAGAACGACGCTCATGTAAGCCATGTGAAAGCTTGAACTTTCAAAGGGTTTAATAGTCCATAAAGCCTTTGCATATTCATCGGTCACACCTCCAAAGTAAAAATTCCAGTATGGTGAGAACTTGCATTTATTGCTTCACTTTGAGACATGCATCCTCAAAATTTTGATCTGCGGGTTTACAAGTATCTTTCACTTCGCAAGGCCTCTGCCAAGGATCTTATAAATCGAGGTCACCATTCTCCTCCTCTACATTGTAACGATACATGGTCACATTTATTCCATGTTTCCTCTTAAAAAGTAGGGAAATGAAATTGAAGAGGCATTTCTCTGCACCATGGATCTTCCCCAAATCAAATTGTATCCCCCTTTCTATCCTTACATGAAATATAAGATCAAGTATCTTTGTAAAAAGATAGCTTATATATTTGTGACTAAGACAATTATTAGATGAGTTTAATGAGCTGATTGTTTGACTATCAATATGAGTGGCAATGACATTCTTTGTCGCGTTCTAGGTTCAATATGTCTGCATGTCAAAACATGTAGAATTACCTACTTTCTAAATGAGTAGGTAAGTTTATCTATCATTTCCTTCTCTTTCTGTAAACTTCTTTTATATCAGGTTCAAGATATGCTTGCTTTTCTCAGGTGTGACTGCATTGCTTGATTATCATGACACAAATATTCACTTATTTACACAAATTTACCGATTGCCTACAAACAAAAGGTCCAGTATTATTAACAAATGGTTTAAAGTAACTAAAATGAATCTCGAGTTCACAGAAAATAAAAGTAGCAGATTGTTGCAACAACCTTACAGACTAGAAGGCAGAAAAATCCTAGAGCTTGTCAAGCGGCAGAGATAAGTTGCTGATACATAAAGAGGGGTCACCTAGTCTAGTAGGGACGAACTCTTCAGATATTTGGTAGTAGTTTTAGCTTTCTTTCCTGGCAAGGAGGCAATGCCTTTGAATCATATAGTCAAATTACGATACAGTTAATTATTTTACAACTCCATTTGCATTGACTCCTAGTATATCATATATTTACTTGTCTGAATTTCACTTTCAGTTGACTTTTATCGTGAAGTATCTATTGATCTCCTACCTCCAGAATTTTGTTATCAAGGATGATACTAAGTGTCACGTTACATATTTCTCAAATCCTTAAGGATCACATGTTGGTCCTTAAAATCAACCTTCCTACATAAGAGATTTCAGCTTGTCGAGTACTCTTCGCATCTTCCGAAGTATATGCAAATCTACCCATATTATAATGGCCGTACTAGCAATATGGCCTCCCAATACAATACAAGGGTGGTGCTTTGGAGGGTAGAGGTGGATCGTCTTCTCTAACGGGTTCTCTTCTGGGTCCATGATATAGTGACCAGGGCCGGCCCTGGGGTAAGCCGGACAAGCCAACGGGCTTGGGCAACCCCCCGGTGAGGGCAACCCCCCTTCTCTACCCCATCCCTAAGTCCCCACCTCTCCGCTAATAAAGCCTATGCGGTCCAACCCAACTCCCCTTTGTTAGTTGAACTAGCAATCCACCAGATCCATATTTTGAGTTTCTATTAGAAATGACTCGAGTAGCTCAAGGGGAGGAACTCGGAATCTGATATCCATGATGTCACTAGAACATGTCAATTTTTTGATATCTTCTTTATGAGTATGACAAGGGGCAACCAAATCTAGCTCTGACTAGGGCAACCCAACCCTCTGGACCGGCCCTGATAGTGACAGTTGGATTAACACTTGGTTGTTAAGTTGCTATTGGTATATTTGGTAGTAGAATAAATGTATTGGTATATTTGGTATTAGAATAAGTATATTGAAATATTCTGTTGGTATATTTGGTATGTCAGAATACGCCACAGGATATTCCACAGAGGGTTTAATGTAATGAGAAGGATTGTAAGGCAATATATAGCCAAGAGACTATCAATAAAATCATAACAAATATTCAACATGGTATTAGAGCCACAAAAACTCTAGCCGCTGCCACATTTTCCAAACCCTAACCCTAGTCGTCACTGCCATCACCATCCACACCACCATAGCCACCGCCGCCACCAGCCGCTACACGGCCGCACGCCGACCACCTTGCGCGCGAGCCGGCCGCTGCTCTGCGGACACCTCTGCCGCACGCATGCAGCTGTTGCCGCCGCTGCTGCTTGCGACGGCCGCTACTCGGAGACACCCGCCCGACGATGCCCACTTACCTGTCAGTCGGTCCACCGGGCCCACCACCACGAAGCCGCGGTTTCGGAAGTCTCCTACGGGGTCGTTTCGGACATTGAAGGCCTAGATCCGATAGGAGAGAGACATGATCGGATCTAGGAGAGGACGAAGAGCATGAATCTTGAAACGGGTGTGAGGTGATCGAAGAAGAGGAGGATCGATAGAGGAGATTATTAAGAAGCTGGACCATGCGGAGGTTGCAACGTTGACGAAGATCGGCTGGTAAGAGCACGACACGAACATCGACGAAGTTGGAACTTCCCTCCATCAATCTGAAGCTTGATGAACCAGCCACCAACCTGAGTTGGTCACGGCGGGTGAGGAGAATCCTTGCAAGAAAGAACCTAGAGGATTTTCTATCAGGAGAGAAGACAGAGCCGGACGAGGGCTCGATTGTACGCGACGAGTGGAATTCCACTCATATGGTGATCTACATTTAGCTTCTCAATTCTTTAGTCCAGTCGATCGTCGCCACAGTGGATGACATCGAGATGGTGAAGGACGTGTGAAAGAAATTGAGGAGTACCTACGATGGTGTAGGGAACAACTTGCGGATTTTTTAAATCAAGGAGGAGATCGACGACACCGTACAGGAAGAGAAGACAGTGCAGGAGTATGCCACGGAGTTGGAGCGTCTGTGGTTGTATTACGATCACTCTTCAGATCGAACGAGCTGCAGCGACCCGAAATGTAAGGAGAGACATGTATGTCTGCAGGAGAGGACGATAAAGTTCCTTAAAGGACTAGCTGCAATGTTTGCTCAGAGTACATCACTACTTCTAGCACAACCGAATATTTTTACCCTTGAGGAGGCTATCTCGGCCATGATTCAGGAGGAGACTCGCATAAAGCTGCAGGCAGGGACATGTGGTCCTTCTGAAGTAAAGTCAGCACTGGCGGCTACCAGTTCGAGCAACACAAGGCCTAAGGGAGAGCCCTGGCAGCACAACCGGCAGTGTTACAACTGCGGAGAGATGGGACATCATCGGTATGCTTGCACCAAACCACCTAAGGAGGGAGATCCAGGTGGTGGACGTGGACAGTTCGGTAGACGCGGACATTTTGGAAGATGTGACCGTGGTCGTGGGGGTCGGCGGGGTGGTCGAAAAGATTATCGGACGAACCTGCTGGTAGCATAAGGGGATGAGGGAGCTGGTGGTACCTTTACCGAGGAGGATCATACATTGATGGACATGATGGAGGCACTCAAGAGGAAGCATAGAGCGTCAAATGATGGAGACATGAGGAGTGGAACCGAGGAGGCATCCACCTCATTCTTCGATGGGGGCAACGCCGCCATGTATGTCCATCCATCAGAAGGTACTGACGACTCACTCGTCCTTGCATCTATATCTTCCCTTAAATCATCAGATTGGATTATCGACTCGGGGACCTCTCGGCATGTGACGGAGAATGCTAGTGAGTTCTCCTCCTACCACCAGGATTCGGCACCAATCATACAGTGGACAATGTCTGCAGGTTGAAGAAGACCCTCTATGGACTGAAGCAGTCTCCTTGAGCGTGGTTTGACAGATTCAGGAGGACGATGATAGGAATGGGATATCGGCAGATCAATGCTAATCATACTGTGTTCTTCCGTCGGAGTGGAGGCCATATCACCATGCTTGCGGTGTATATGGACGATATAATTATCACAGAAGATGATGAGCAGGAGATCGCCCGACTCAAGGGGAAGCTTGGCAAGGAATTCGAGATGAAGGACCTTGGCCTTCTTCGGTACTTCCTTGTAATTGAGATTGCTCGAGAAGCATAGGAGATTGTTCTTTCTCAGAGGAAGTATGCACTGGACCTTCTTACAGAGACATGGATGTTGGGATGCAAACCCGCAGCGACGCCGATAGATCAGAGGTTCAAGCTGGATGCTGAGACTAGGGAACCAGTTGACCGGAATAGATACCAGAGACTGGTGGACAAGTTGATCTATTTAAGCCACACCCGTCATGATATCTGCTTTGCAGCAAGTGTGGTGAGCCGCTACATGCATGACCCACGGAAGGGTCATATGAACGCATTGTACCAGATTCTGAGATACTTGAAGGATGCCCCCGGAAAGGGACTGATATTCAGAAAGAATAATCACGTGGACATCGAGGGCTACTGTGATTCTGACTGGACTAGCTGTGCTGATGACAGGAGGTCTACCTCGGGATACTGCATATTTCTAGAAGGCAACTTGGTCTCTTGGAGGAGTAAGAAGCAGTCAGTGGTAGCCAGATCGACAGCTGAAACGGAGTACAGAGCTATGGCCTTGGGAGTTGCAGAACTGCTATGGTTGAAGAATATGTTGGTGGAGCTGAGGCTAGATCAAGGAGCCAAGATGAAGATGTGGTGTGACTACCAGTCAGCTATTAGTATCGCCAACAATCCAGTACAGCATGACAGGACCAAACACATCAAGATCGATAGGTTCTTCATTAAGGAGAAGTTGGATCGTGGACTACTGGAGCTAGGCCACGTTTCAACCAAGAATCAGGTAGCAGACGGACTGACCAAGGGACTTAGCTCTATGAACATGATTAGAGGATGTGACAAGATGGGCTTAGTGAATATCTTTCGTCCATCTTGAGGGGAAGTGTTGGTATATTTGGTAGTAAAATAAATGTATTGGTATATTTGGTATTAGAATAAGTATATTAGAATATCCTGTTGGTATATTTTGTATGTCAGAATATGCCACAGGATATTCCACAGAGGGTTTAATGTAATGAGGAGGATTGTAAGGCTATATATAGCCAAGAGACTATCAATAAAATCATAACAAATATTCAACAATTGCATATATACTCCTCGGAGAGGACTGTATCTGTGCATAGCACGTATCCAACACAATATTTCCTCGACATTCATGTCGATTACGGCCCTCACATGTCTAGGTTTCAAAGGGGCAGAATACATGGTAGGAAGTGATTTGCTATGGCCGGGATCGTGTGCAACATTTCTTTTGAAGCGAGTTATTTTTAGGATTTTTGGAAACCTAGTTAGTGCCCAAAAAATTCATAAATATAAATGTTATTAAGATCTAGATAGATAATATGTATAAGATATGCATTCATGCCTATATATTTTTTATTTTTTAATATGTATAAGAAATGCATTCATGCCTATATATAATGTATTCATGTTGTAAAATATTGTTGATATTTTAGAAGATGCCGTATTCCAAGCTCATACTATCTTTTATCTGAATCCATGTCTATGCAACCTGGTTCAGTTGTGATTGTGTTTCACAAGGATGCTGATATTTAAGAATAACTTAAATAAGTATTATCAGTTTCTGTCGTTGGTTTTTGGATGAGCCTTAACATAGGAGTTAATAGGAGTCATAATAACAAGAGAACAAATGGAAGTACGCAGGTGGACAAAGATATCAAGGAGTAAACGAACAGAGGCAAGGAAGAGAAGTACATACGGCCACCAGTATTATCTTCCTGTAATTGTCATTGCCACATTTTATTGCATCATTCTCCAACGGATAGTACCCCCGTCCCCTAAAAGAAGCGGCATCTAGGCCTGAATTTCAGTTTCTAGTCTTCGATGATGTCTTGTACCTAGCTTTATCTGTGCGGTTACATTCTGTATCGTTCTTGTTTAATTCTCTAGCCTGATTAGTAAGCATTTAACCTTTTTCTTTCTTTAGGTTCCTCCCCAAAGATGACAAAGTAATGAAACTGTGGCATCTTCTTTAAGATGATTGCACTTTCTATTGAAGTTCTCATAGTCTTCTCTGTACTGATATTTCCTCGACAATTGAATTGTTCTCGTATTGCATGAGACTAAAGAGTCTGTCCACTAAATTTTAGTCTTCTGGGCAAGTTCAATTAAGCTTCTTTCTCTCCAATAATTTATTTAGCCAGGTGAAAAATTAATGAAAAAAATGATCAATCCTTCTCATGGGCCGTCTCATTTTGTTGGTGCTTTTTTCCACGAATGACCACGAATTAAGGCAATGCTATAATAATTATCGTGATCCGACTCACGTAAGAGCTGCTGTGCATGTGGACTTTGCTAAAACATAATAGGAATTAAACATCATAGTCCTGAAGTTATATTTGACACCCGCGTTATATGGCTATTTTGACTAGTCACTTTCAGTCTTACTTTTTCTAAGAAATGGAACAATCCATCAAGGATTCATGATCAGTAAGGAAGCATACCAAAGCAAGGATATGATTGTTGGTTGCAGAATAGCTACTTCCTACTCAGCCTATTGTTGATCATTCTCTTCTTTGTCTCCCCGTCCCTCATATTGCTAATGGTGATGTTATGCATCTGATTAATGTGATTCACTCCCAAGTCCCATGAATATCTAATTTTCAAGATCCAAACACTTCGTAATACATTCATAAGTAACTATGATTGAAGTACACATTGAGGCATTTTATTGCATCTGTGATCCTGCTAATGTAGGTTAGGGCAAGGTGCATGCAGTCTTACACCATTTTGTCACCAAACCAGGTATCTTCCCAAAATGGTTTCATCCCCTTGATTGTGGTCAGTGGCGTAGCCTGAATTTTCATCTAGAGGTACGATGCTTACTATTAAAAAACAAAAATAATAATAAACACATTTAGAATTCCAAAACATCATATATTAATACCAAATTTTAAATAATTTCCAACAAGTTTTCAGATTGCACGAGCTTAAACTGTATAATCGAAAATGTAGGTTTAGCTGCCTAGCAACTAGCCATAAGTTTTTATGGAAATGGCTTCTTAAACTTTTCAGATAATCACTCTCTTGTCCATAATTATATGGCTAGGAATTTGGCACCATCACAACCAGTAAAATTGTTGTCAATTCTTTTATGGAACTCCGAGTGATGATCAAGTTTTCAAACAATCCAGTTTTGTGAAACATAAAGAACTATGTTTTAGGGAACTTTGTAAAAAAAATACTTGAAACATTATTGTTTAAATTGCTTGCATAACTTTTATAATTGAAGTTTGAAATATTATTTATAATGCAACGCACCATTTCTTTTGTGTGATGATATGGGAGCCAAATATATATACAAAGGAAGGAGATCAATATTCAAACAGGGTTTGATGTGTTAAAGAGAAAATTGCATGCCAGTACGACCTTCTATATGTGCTGAACCTATTTATCTCATTTATCAATTTCAATTTAAGATGTACAATGTTTAAGGATTCCTACATAATCTCGTGGTGAATAAGTAGTGCACTAACCATTTTATTGTTCTCTGCTGTTTCTCAGAATAAAATAATAACTAATTGTCCTATTCTACAAAATCGATCCTTAAAAGACTATGCTATGAACCTAGACTATTAAAAATGCATGCTATGAACCTAGACTATTAAAAATCCATGCTATGAACCTTAGACTATTAAAAATCCAGGGGGGAGCAGTCGCGGCCCCTCGCGACCAGTTGGCTTATGCCCCTGACTGAGGTGGAGATTGGTATCATTCTAGAAGCCTTTTTTAAAAATTTGTTGCGAAATCTTCAGTCGTCATTATCATGAAGCCTTTTTTTATGAAGCACGAGAAACTCCATGTAAGAATTGACAACAAATTTTGTGATCAGCATCAAGCTGATGTCGATGGAAACTACTTGAATAACTATAAAAAAATTCACCTTCATTTTTTCAGAATAAGTCCAGTTTTTTATTGTTCCCTAGGAATCGAACCAAGGACCTCCATCTCCTCTCCCTTATACTAAAGGCCTCGACCGTTTGGTTGCCTAACAAACTTTGATTCCTTTTTATTTTACTGCTGGATTTGAAGTCGCATCCCAGTTGCAACTTCCATTCCATGATCAATTTTTCTTAGGAAGCAGACACTAGATTGACCCGCCCCTATGAAATTTCAGCACAACAAACTACGACACATCCATAGGCCGAGCATGTTGATTCTTTCAAATTTGTTTTCAGTTTTCTTATTGAGCTCTAGAAGGTTTATGATATCCTTGTATAGTTGTATGCATAGTGGAGATGTTGCTTCTAAAGGTTTTGCACAATAATTTAGATGGCATAAGACATCAAACAGCTAGAAGTGCTTTCTTGCAATTTTTCCAGTAACATTCTGGCAATTCTCAGTTTTATAAACGGTTGCTTGTTCTTGTATTGTAGTTCTCCCAACTTCCAAATCTTCCAATTAGTTTTGCGTGCGCGGGTGGGGAGGGGGCAGGAAGCGGCGGAGGTAGGTTGGTAAGGTGGACAATTCTACGCCCTCCTAACTAAAAGAAGAAAAATTCCTCTACATATACTCTAATAGTGGGCCTCGTAATAGGTATTAACTAGCAATCTCTCGACAGCTCCATGCCCTTCTCGTGCAAGCATACTTGCCTTAGTTAATTCCTCTTTACTGAGGCTATTGTATATAAGAATAGTGAAGCCGGCTATATTTGTTTGAATTTTCATAGATTGTTCGGAGTAAGGTTCCTTCCCAATAGACTTTAGGTGGCAGAGCCACAGGATCAATACAAGGCTCATTTAGGTTTCTGGTGCGGTGGTACACTCTCATTGAAGTATTAGGATTTTTACATATAGTAAGAGTTGGGAGCTGCAGATGTCTATCATCTTTCTATTAAGATGTTAATCTCATGTGGCTGCCCCATGATATGGTGGAATACAACCCTGTCTCCTGTTTTATGTCATCTTCCAGTGCTCGACATATGACAACAGTATGTCAACATGAAACCACTCCCTATTCTTAAATATCGTCTAAATTATTGGTGTAGAACAGTAGAAGTCATGTCAATACAAGCTGGCTTCATGTGCTTAGCTCACAATAAACAAGCTTTCACACATTCTAAGATACATAATTAATGTAATGACTGAAAGATCAAGGAAGGTGGCAAGAGCAAATCAGCTTCCACCTACAAAGAAGTGCAAGTGATTAAACAAATGCACCTTACGTCCTGTTTCCTAAATTCAAAACCTTTCTCTTCTAAGGTAGCACACCCAAGTGATTACCCCTCTCTCTCTCTCTCTCTCTCTCTCTCTCTCTCTACATCGGGATGTGCACATCTTATATAGTATTTGCATCAAAGAGAATCTTGCTTTGCTTTAAACAACCAACCTCTAGAGTCCCAATTTGTTTTCCCACACACAGCTTTGACATGTATTGATCTCGTGAAAACTCAGGATAGGAAGATCACCGGTTGGATAAGCATGGAGGTGCATTCACAGATCTCACAGCTCCATTATCACCATTACAAGTAATCTAAATGTTCTCGTAGTCAGTAGAGCTTATGGTTGGATCTTGGCCACAATTATATGCCTTCCATTGGATAAGTTTGAGGAGCATTCTCAACACCCAAGATTACATATTTAGTTTATCCATCTGCACTCATGTTGAATAGCGATTGATGCTAGGTACATAGCCTACATTGTTGTCAAAGTCCATGCTTCGTCTTGGGTTGATGAATAAGAAAACTCTGAGCACCTTAATAAACTATGTGCAGTAAGTACATTGATGTATAACGTTAAGATGCCACATTATTTTACCTGCACAACTAAAACAAGGTTAGCGTGTAACATTTACCGCCACTCGAGTTATTTCTCTTTTGTGAGCCTCCATTGATGTGCTGGTAAATTTAAGATGTATAACCGTGAAAATTGCCCGGTGTTACTGTACGTGGTGGCTTACGGCAATGTTTGTATTACATATTACTTTGCTCGAGCATATTTCATGTAGCTTCTTAAGTATTAACATATATTGCTAATATTATAAATAAGGTACCTGAAGATAACCTTGATTTAGTATATCCCATATTTAACAGTCATAAAGCCAGATTGGTCATTGTTTGGCACAACTGGGCGTGTAGTAACCAGTTAAATAAGCTTGTCACTTAAAGTCTCGCTACAATTTTATACTTTCAGAATATTTCGTTGTTAATTTAAACCTTGCATTATGATTAAGAGAAGGGCTTGATTTTTATAACACTAGACTCTAATTCGTCCATTTTTATATATGAAATGATTGCTACTTTAATTGTTTCTGCAACATAGTATTGCAGTCTTTATATTCGCACAGATGTACTATTACAAGTAAAGCACCTTTCACTGCTGGAATCATAGTTTTCTTAACCAAATTTAGTGATAAATTAAGATGATGAGTGTTTTCTTCTTTTATATCACATATAATAACTTTGTCTAAACCATAAGAAACTTATAAAAAGGACAACTAGATATTGTTTAGCTTAAACTAATTAGTGTCTCTAGAGATGGGCCACTATAATAATCCCAAGTGAGAGCATCATTATTGGTGAAGCATCAATTAGTACAATTATAGGGATAGAGGTTGGGGTCGACGTCCCACCCAACCAAAACCATTAAGAGCGGTGTCCTGACGTCCTTATCCCAAGTTTTTTTGGAGGGAGTTTTTAACTTTCGCTATTATCTCGTCAGAAAAACTCGCTTGCGATATTTTAAAGCTATTCTTAAGATCTGGATCATGATTTAGGAATTTATGGAAGTATTCATTTATATGTGCGATTTATTTCTTGGTAAAATCGATCAGAAGTTGGAAGATCATCTTTTATACACGATTAAACTAAAATGTCACTGTGGTTGTAGTACACTAAGATATATGATTCCAAGATATTGACCAACTACTAGAAGGAAACTTTGTCCTAATAATCTTTTCCAGATTAGGGGGCATCGAATGGGGCTAATAATTGTCCTTCTAGGCCTTTAGGTACGGTCATGTTGTAGATGGGTCCAACAGGAATTATGCAACAGTGACGATTGCTACAAAGTAATAAGAAAGAAGAAAACATTAGCAAGATAATATTTACAGTCCTACTCTCTGTTGTAATAGTTGTCTCTGTTCTGACTCAACTTGACCGAGATCTTAAGGGTGCTGAAACTGAAGTTTTGTTTTCAGTATTATATGATACATTGGGTTTAGTTCTTGGGAGATTTTATATTAAATACCAAAAATCCCCATGTCTCTAGCACTCCGTAATAATAATATTTTCAAAATTATTGACTTATTGTGACATTATTTAGATAACATATACATCTGTCAAGAATACTTCTATTAGTCTTTATTTTTATTATCTCTTGTTTCTAAATACTACTTTGTTTTGTAATATAAAGATGTGTGCTAGGTTTAACATTTTATCCAAACAGCAAGACGGACACGTGATGGATTTGATGGGAAAAAAGTTGTGAATGATCAAACCCACATTTGCTTGAATTTGTGATCAAATAGTCTAAATTGCAAGGATGGTGTTGCCCGACGTTGAAAGGTATAAGCCCCTTACTTACCCCCCACTTGATATTAGAATTATGGGTTAACTGTATTAACTATCCTTATGTTTAAGTCCCTTACTTTACACTTATTACACGGACCATTCCTGCTTTGAAACTAATTACACGAACACCACAATACCACATATAGTTTCTATTTTTTATAGAAACTAATAACGCTGGCCACCCCCTGGTTAATAAAATTTACAAATGATAGGGGTGGTCAGTGTAATTATTTTCGGAATATGCGTAGTTCCTGTAATACTCATGAAACATAGAGGAGATCAGTGTAGTTAACCCTAGAATTATCTAACCTAATGTTATCTGCGGCCAGGAGAACATTTTATGCCTCATATGTTTAGTTTTGGTGTCAGTCTCATTAGTTTGTAGTGCGTTACATTATCTAAGCTGGACAGCTAGATATCTGTGTTAGGCTTCATATAGATTGAACTTTTAGTTAGCACTTTGCTGCACTAATACTGTAGTTACAATCGCAATTGCACTAGTAATTGGTGACATTGACCACGGAGGAGTGCAAAATCTTCATAGCAATTACAGTAGAAATTGTTGTAGTGGACAACCTCACTTGCAGTGTAAGTGGCAACTCATCAACCAGAGAAGCTTTTGGATGATTTTGAGCCAAATACTCTCGAGGACCCATTATGCATGTAGGCACCAACGGACAAATTTTTGGGAGTGTTTTCAGCAGAATCAGCACCACCAGCCATTTTGACCTCTCACGTGGCTTCGCCAGTGGCAGTCACACACGTCATCACCTCAAACTTTATTGAATTGCTCAGAAAACGTACGATGATATATATACTAGGTAGTGACAGTTTTAAATGAGTGTAATATGTAAACCAGAAAGAAAGAAAGAAAGCTGGTTCAACAGTATCCTATGTGGGGCCAAAATGACTAAAAACTGAGACGTATACAAACAAATTCGAAGGATAGAAGAATTATTTGATTTCCAATTTCTTTTTACATGTATCCGTCCTTTTTTTAGGTAAATTATAAGGGCACAGCACATTTTACTCAGGCTGTCCAAGTGTTAGTTTTTTATTATTTACAAGTTTGTCACTAAAAAAATTACTCAGGGCTATCCAAGTGGTAGGTATAAAAGATAATGAGGACTGCCAGAAATTGTGGCAGTCCTGAAAGTAATGAGGACTGCCACAATTCCTGGCAGTCCTAGAAGTAATGAGGACTGCCAGGAATTGTGGCAGTCCTGAAAGGGACATGCTCTACAACAGGATTGCCACAATTTCTGGCAGTCCTAGACATATTGAGGACTGCCAGAAATTGAGGCAGTTCTGAAAGATACTTGCTGTACAGCAAGTTCCTTTCAGGACTGCCACAATTTCTGGGCAGTCCTAAAGTCGACATTCCCGAATGAAAAAAATATATTAGGGTTTATTTCAATCTTGATAATAGAGTGAAATATGCATTTTAGGATTTATTTCCATGCATTCTTTGTGAGGAAAGAAGTATTTAACCTTTATTTTCATACATTTTAGGGTTTATTTAATTTTTTGGGTGCCATCGAAATTGGGAAAGAGAAGGAAACTAGGGTTTTGATGGAGATGGTGATGATGGAAACGGTGGAGAAGAAGAAGATGATGATGATGAGAAAAAAACTAGGATTTTGATGAAGATGTGAGAATGGAAATGGTGGAGAAGAAGAAGATGGATAGAAGAAGAAGAAGAAGAAGAAAGCTAGGGTTTGTGAAGAGAGAGAGTGGAGAAGAAGAAAATGGACAGCCCCTGAATAGAAAATTTGGACAGCCCGAGTAAAAGTTCCTCAAAGCCTGGCTAGCCCTAATCCTGGCTAGTCCCGAGTAAAAAAGGCTGTGCCCTTATAAATAGCCTTTTTTTAAGGGTATTTATAAGGGTACTTCAAAATTTACTCAGGACTAGTCCGGATTGGGGTTAGTCCAGATTTTTTTTATGTTTTACTCAGGACAGCCCATTTTTTTGATCTAGGGCTGTCCCAAAGTGAAATCCCCCCAAATCCAAATTTTTTCCTCTCATTTGCAATAATTTTTTTTCTCTTCCTAAACCCTAACTCCTCTCTTCTTCTTCCTCTTCTCCTCCACCATTTCTCCATCCCCAAGCAAGAAGTTAATTTGAAAATTTCTAGAAATTTCTTTCACCCTAGAAATTTTCTCTTCTTCTTCCTCTTCTCTTCCAAATTTTCTTCTCAAGAAGATCGATGGCACCCAAATTCTTTCTATATTTGTTTCCAAAATCCTAGAAATTAAATTGAAAAATTTAAGCATCCATTACATTGTTTATTTCAATTGTCTGTAGCCCATTTGAATTAAACTACATTCAGAGTGGAAAATTATCCATTTAAATTAAACAAGTATGCACGAACGAGAAAACTCTGCGTCGACTAGGACTGTCCAATTTTTTGGCAGTCCTACAAACTGAATGGACTGCCAGAAAACTGGACAGTCCTAAGTCACAGCATGTGAAACAAAGGACTGTCCATTTTTCTGGCAGTCCTTACTGTATTCAGGACTGCTATAAAACTGGACAGTCCTACATACAGTAAGGACTGCCAGAAAAATGGGCAGTCCTTTGTTTCACATGCTGTGACTTAGGACTGTCCAGTTTTCTGGCAGTCCATTCAGTTTGTAGGACTGTCAGAAAATTGGACAGTCCTTGTTTGCACTAGTTGAACAGCAATATTGGGGTTTCCTCCCATATTAGGGTTTGTATATTATGATGAGCCTTTGGGTGCCATCGAAATTGGAAATGAGAAAAAAAAATTAGGGATAACAATATTAGAGTTTCCACCAATATTAGGGTTTAACATTTTTGTTGTTGTTGTTCTTCCTTTTCTTGTTGTTGTTGTTCTTCTTCTTCTTCTTCTTGGATGGGTTGAGAAAGAAGAAGAGGAAAAAAAATAGAAAAAAGTGACTTTTATACCAAAGAGTGGGATAGTCCTGATCAATTTCTTCAATGGCAAACTTGTAAATAATATAAAGTTTAAAATGGTTTAGCCGTAAAAATTGAAGTGCCTTTATAAACACCCTTTTTTTTATCAATAAAATTTAGTGAAACATCACCATTTTCTTATTGTGTTGGATACATAATTAGGCTTGGAGTTATTAGTAGTCATAAGTGTTTTTTTTAATTAGTACAACAACAATAAAATCTTTATTTTGAATTTTTTTGACTCGGCTAATTGAATCCTCTTCTTGTATTAAAAATTATTTTAAAAATCTTGTTCTCACGAATATCTAATAGTTTGCGTAGCGTAGTGCATGTCCAAATCGTTCTCATTTTTAACTTACCACTTTTTCATTGATATATACATTTATTTATTTATCATTTTTTTAATGTATTGGTACTTATTTATTTTAGTATTTTATTCTAATATTTTAACTTTATAAATATTATTTTTTAATTAACTGATCTTATAGGCTTTTGTAGCAGATGCTTCTTTCGATTTCAGAAATACTTTGGGATCCATAATTGTCAATTTCTACAGTGAAATAGAGTTTGCTTCAATAAATATTAATGGATATGTCGAACAATATGGTTGAATATATAAATTTGAAATGGATGTCACAAGACCCTTGTTAGCAATTCGGCAAACAGAAAAAATTCGGAACGACAAAAGTACGAGTATAAATCGGCTCAGTGCAAATAGAATACGTTCAAAAATTCGGTCAAATATTCGAAAAATAGAAATATTGATGTTAGAAACTTCACATTCTTAAATATGTTGTCAAATTTGATTAATTAAACAGATTTTCAGCACATTTTTTGTGTCAAATTTTTCAATAATTTATCCAAAATACGTTTAAAATTTTGCATGCTAAAAATTTATGTACTGATTTGGATCTGTCAAAAGTACGCGAGCATTATACGTTTATGAAAGATACGGAAAAATTTGCATATAATACGAGTTTTATTCGGGTGATTGCTAACAAGGCACAAGACTCACAACTGTGCGGCAGATGAAAAAAATACGAGGCCGCATAGAGGAGTTTGTGTAGGGAGGGGAGCTAAGTTTCGTACTCTACTGCTGCAACGTTCAAATTCATTCATCCCTGCTCTCTCCATTCCAGCGGGGCCGGTCCCACTTCACGTACTGGAAGACCTGAAAGCCTGGACACGACAGGTGGCAGTATAACGAGAGAAACACGTGTCCTCATCTGGCTCTCCTGGTCGTCGTGCTACGCCAAAAAAAGGAAAATGCTAAGTTTACTACCAAATTTTTACAACCTTCTTACAACCACTCTCTCCCACCCCTTACAAATGGGTCCCACCGGGTCCCATCACCACTCTCACCCCCCTGCTACATGGGCTCCATCCGGTCCCACCACTTCTCCCCCTCCTCCAATCGAAGTCCGACACGTGTCAAAGTTGTAAGGGAGTTGTAACATTGGTTGTAGGCATAGCAAAGCTCCCAAAAAAAGGGGGGGGGGGGGGGGGGGGGGGGGGGGGGGGGTGGGGAATGAGTATTTTTGTTCACCCATGGAAAGTTAGCTCATATTTAGGATTACATTCGAGGAACTGTTACACGTCAATCTAAAATTATTTTTTTGATTAAACTAAAAATAAAAAATTTAATTATCAAAGAAGTTTTTACAATGTTAACGTTTTCAAGTTGATTTACCAAAATTGTTTTTAATTTATTGCAAGTTTTAAAATAAATTTACAAAAATCAATAGAAAAGTACAACCAAAATTAATCTTGTATACAAAACTCCAGGAAAGAAATAAATGTGGAATCCTACACAGCAAATAAATTTTTATAATTTAAAATGTCAAAATTGGTTAAAAAGTAAAGAAGAATGAAAAATAATTAGTTTGTAATCATTTTAACGGAAAATTATATATATATATATATATATATATATATATATATATATATATATATATATATATATAGATCATGAGTTTCGTCCCTCTCCTACACCATTGGATCGGGGGGCCGTGTGGGACCCACGTTCCCGCTCGATCCAACGATCGAGGGCAACGGAGCTCATATATATATATACTAGTAAATGCACGTACTTTGTACGTATAATAACGTATAACAAGAATATTATTCAGTTATAGTCAAATATTTCTTCTAACTCATGAGATTTTTTTCTTATTTGGTTGAGTTTGATTCTCCGTGTTGACAAATTTAAACTTTTTTCAATAATTTTTTACACAATTTAATTTTTAAAAATAAAATGGATCATGATATACATACGACTTAGACGGCTCAAAAGTAAATCGTTTTAAAGCCTCATTATATATACTAGCATATGTGTGCACGTATTTTAATATTTCTTTATTAGTTTAGGAAGATTCTATTTCTTAATTAGTTTAGGAAGACTCTTTAGGAAGACCAAAGGGTAGTCTTCCTAATTACTAAGTTTTCCTTATTAAAATTAATGAAATATTTTTAATTAGTATAAGTATGTAAGGGTGTTTTCGGAATTCAAAAGTTTCACCATCTAAGTTTTCCTATTTTATATATATATATATATATATATATATATATATATATATATATATATATTTTGAGAGGAACTAAACTGAAGTCAGCATGAGAATTTTGGAGGAATTTGTTTTTGTTTTTTTTTCCCCTTTAGAGAATGTTGTAGAATATAAAACAAAAGAAATTTGATATCAAAATAGTTTAAAATTTCATATATACATACAAGTAAAAGGAACCAAACTGGCAAATGGCCTCCAGTAGTGGTTAAGAGAGATGCATGCGGTCCGAGTGGTCAGGAGTTCTTGTAAAATAACATTCTATCCATATATAAATATATTTTTAGCTTAAATATATATAATCTAAACACTCTTGTTATTTGGATTATATAATAGTAGGGGTTGAGTGAGAGAGGAGGAGGTTACACTCCGTATATAAATTTAAATAAGGGAGATTGTAAAATATCCATACATCTATTTTTTTCAAATTAGATTTCTATTAATAATTTAAAATTATATAGAAATAAGGAAAAAAAATTATTTTTAAATATTATTAATAATAAATTTTCAGAAAAAATTGACAGTCCTAGTTATGTTATTTTTTAAAATGAGAAACAACTCTCTTCGCTCATTCGGAATGCGCCATCTCGATTCTTTGTTGTTTTTTTTTTTCCTTTTAAAAAAAGGCTAAACTACAACTTGATATCCTCAACTATTCGAGTTTTTTAATTTGATATCTTCAACTTTGATAGGTATCAACTTGATACCCTAAATTTTAAAAATGACAAAATTATCTCTCCTCTCCCTCCCTCCCCCCCAAATCGGTTGTCACCTCCCGCCGCCCCCATCCCCGGCTACACCACCCTGGCGCCCTCGCTCCCTCTTCACGTCACGACTACACCACACCCGCGCCCTCCGTCCCCCTGTGCCCTTAACCCCCCCCCCCCCCCTTTCTCTCTCTATTCGCCCGCAGCGGTGGGGAGAGGGGGGGGGGGGGGGGGTGGTATTAGGGACGCGGGGTGGGGGTGGCGGGATGGTGACAGCCGGTAGGGAGGGAGGGAGAGAGGAGGGATAATTTTGTCATTTTTGAAATCTAGGATATCAAAGTTCATACCTATGAAAGTTTGAGAGTATCAAGTTAAAAAAGTCGAATAGTTGAGAGTATCAAATTGTAATTTAGCCAAATAATTGTAATTTTATTTTTGGTCTTTGAAAAAGATAGAAAAAATGGGGAGGAAAAGTGACTGGTTAGAGTGGAAAATGGTTCCTTAGGGTGGGTAGGAGGATTATTTTTTCTTTTCTTTTATTTTATTTTATGGGAATCTTTTTTTTTCTTCATCTTTTTTTTTTATTCTACATCCAAATACGTTATAGGAAGGCCTTCTAAAAAAAAATCCTGATTTTGCGAACAAAATGTGACATAATGTTTTTTTTTCTCTGCATTTTTTTTCTAAAATATGTCAATGTGAATAAAATTTTCTGAATAAAGAAAAGACAAAACAAGGAATTATTATTATGTCCTTTCATTCAATATCACGATGTCCAAAAGACAACTGATCCGTGAGCGGAAAAAAGCAAACAGCACAAAGCAGGTAATTCCGTAATTAGTGGACCCGATCCAGGGGCAGCAACGTCCTTATCCACAACCCACCCCCTCACTCTATATAAGCCGCACCCCTCCTCTTCTTCGCCATTACACCAACATCACCACAAGCAGCAACAACAAGGAAGCAGTTCCATTCCTGCAAGCGATCTAAAAGCTGAGTGCTTTTCTGCAAAAAAAGAAGAAAAAAAATACAAACAAATCGGATCGGATCGGTTCAATGGCAGGACGAAAGCACGCGTACCGCTTCATCGCCTCCCCCCTCGCCGCCGACTTAGAGAACTCCCACGGCGGATGCGGCGACGAGTTCGAGGAGTCCGACGTCTGGGGCCTCTCGATCGAGCCGGAGTACCGGAAGCCGGTCCCGGCCCGGTCGTCGAACCGGAAGGGCCGGTCCGACAAAGGCGATCGCGATCGGGATCATCGCGCCGCCTCCGCCGCGGCGGCCTCGCTCCCGGTCAACGTCCCGGACTGGGCGAAGATCCTGAAGGAGGAGCACAGGGGAAATAGTTACGGCAGCAGATTGGTCGACGCGGACGAGGACGACGCGGCCGCCGGCGGGGCGGTGGTCCCGCCGCACGAGTTGCTGTGGCGCAGCAGGGCCGCGTCGCTGTCGGTCCACGAGGGGATCGGCCGGACCCTCAAGGGCCGGGACCTGAGGAGGGTGCGGAATGCAATTTTCGAAAAGACGGGGTTCCAGGACTAAAAGAAGGAAAAAAAAATGAAAATGGTTGTTGTTGTTGTAGTAGAGAACAATACTGGAATAAAGAGGGGTTTTTTTTTCAAAAAAAAAAAAAATTGATATTGGTATTTAGAATGGGTTGGGGTGTTAGGTTTTGTAAAAAATGGAGGCCTCTGTTTCCTGCCTCTATTTGAATCGGTGGGTACGTTTGGTGACTTTAGGTGGTTGGTTGTGGTGTCATGTCTAACTTTATAGAGAGAGAGAGACGACTTTAATTTAATGGAGACTGCTACTGTTTACTGCTCTGCTGCTGCTTTTCTATTTATGGCTGTTCATTTTCATTGCTCGTCCTTTTTTATTCATTGCACCAATTCATTTCTGTTTGCATGACAAAAAAGGAAAATCTAAAAATATATATATATATATGACAGTTATTTCGATCCATAACACCGTGTAGAATGTAGCTTGTTAATAGCTGGAATAGGAAGGTTCCTTTATGTAAGGAAGGATAATGGCTTATTGTGAGTACAATAATTGAAAGATAACATGTATTCTAAGAACTTGCTGTATTTATTCTAGGGCCTCGTTTGATTCACTGAAAGGAAAGAAATCAGTGTGTTTGGAAATGGGAGGAAAAGTGAATAATTGGGGATGAGAAAATGAATTCATAGGATGAGTGAGAAAATTATTTTTTTTCTCTTATTTTTCTTTCATTTGTGAATTATTTTTCTTTCAATCGGAAATCAATGTCATTTCCTGCTCATTTTCTTTTACATTCACACAGGAAAGAATTTCTTTTCTGAGGGCGTGATTATGCGAAACAAACGAGTCCTAAGGCATGATTTTTTTTTGCAAATTCTGGGCATGAGGTGGTTTGCGGAATGGGAAGGAAAGTTATTCCCAAAGAAGAATGAAAGTTATTCATATCCTGTGTTTGGACGCCAAAGAAAATGAGCAGGAAATGAACAACAAAAAGAAAAATTAGGGAGGAAATGGTTCTCCCACCCATCCCAGGAATTCACTTTCCCTTTCAATTTTTCGGAACTTTTCTAGCACCGGAAACAAAATTAATGAAAATTACAATTTTCCAAAGGAAACGAAAGAACAAAAGAATTGATTTCCTTTCCTTTCCACGAACCAAACGAGGCCTAAGCGTTACTGACGCTAACTTAAGTCGTGTCATCTATTCATATTGGCTTCAATGTTTGGGGTTAATTTTGCGCCATTATTGATTGCAGCTCTGAATCTTCAAAGACTACTTTGATGTTCTGTCTAAAAATACTCGTAAGTGCAATTTTGGTTGAATGAATGACTTGTTTTCTTCTCTTTTCTAAATTCTTAGATATCAAAATGGAGCTGGTATATGGGTGAATTGTAATTCTCCACTTGTATACAGAAATGTTGGAAATTGAATTCTCTATGGAATTGCAGCTCTCAGTTTACTATCAACCAAATGATAGGATTTAGCCAATTTTCGGAATTGAGAAACCTGGAGTTTGATTGTTGGATTATTCAATAATAGAGACCACACATGTAAAATTAATTGTGTTGGCTATCTAAATAATTAAGCCAAATTAAAGTAGTCTATTTGAAAAATTGGCTTAAGGGTATAATTGTCATAGAAATATTGTGTAGATACCAGAGATAAATCTAATTTGATGAGAGGTCAAATTAGAAATATTAAAACATATATATATATATATATATATATATATATATATATATATATATATATATATGTTCATTAGGGTTATGGTCCCCAATTTATACGGCCACCAAAGAGAAGGTTTTCTTTTGCTCTCCTGCATCCCCATCAACAGAAAGAGAGGAAAAAGAATTCGGATTCGTCGTTGTCATTAAGGATCGTAGCAAGTTGGAAGATCGAATCCCACTAAAGGACATTCGCTTCAAGATCCAACAAACAAAATAATGAACTCAGGTATGCTTCCGCAATTATTTATCATCTTTACTCATTGATCAAAGGGTCAAATTTAGAACACTGATTCCTTGCAACCAAATAGGTCCTCAGGAAAGTGATGGAAAAAATTGTGTTAGAAACTTGAAAGTGATTGACCTGTGCTTTTGACATGAGTGCTTCACCGAATGTCCGAAATGAGATTCCTTTCTCAATACTCAAAACTAATAATGACCTATGTGTGTGTGGAAAAAAGGTTAGGACCTAAGAACCCAATTAGCTCTTGCCTTTAGGAATTTCAATCTATTTTCTTTATCCCTTCCAAAGTGGTTTACCATCCCTGCCAATGCTGTATTATCTTAGTGGAGACAATAAAGCATATGTTGGCCTTTGATTATGCCCATCCCTCTGTCTCCCTTTATCCTTTCAACACAGTCTATAGATAATTAGGGCACCAAGATGGTATATTTTGGTTAGTGTGACAAACTTGTCCATTGTTTATGTGAGACATTATTCTTTACAAATCAAGTTTAGGAGGACAGGTTCAAGGAAGCTGCTGAATTGGAATGTGCTTCTTACTAATCTATGTTGGAGCTCTGTATGTTCCACATATGCACTGAATGTTTCAATAAACAAGTCTAGCCGGTGGCTCTGCTCTTCTTACAAAATACATTCTTCTTGTTACATAATGACAGTAAGACCGAGACCGAAAAAGCACATACGATAACAAAGACTCGAAGAAGAGATTTATTAACATTAAAGGGATCAGAATGTAGAAGTTCTTGTTTATCATCTTGGCATCTACGTGGCTAATAGCACTATATTATCAGTACTTTTCTTTTGTGCATGCATTTGCTTCTCTTATTAGAGTAAGGATCATGTTGTCTCCAGTTTTTTTTTGTTTGACTTGCACCCTTCTTAATTGAGTCTCCTTGAATCAGATCTTATCTATCGTAGACTGTAGAATTCTATTGAGCTCATCGTCTGTCAGATGTGATTATAATTCTTTAAGCAACATATGCATCAACCATGCCAATCAATAAGATTGATGGTGGTCTCAGTCTGTGCAATTGATGTCCACATCTTTTAGGGAGGGAATGGTTTTCCAATGAGACTTGAGCATAGAAGATGTTTACTTGTAGTTTAGGCTAACTGGCTTGGTTTTTGTCTTCAAGGTGTTAGCAGCTAATTCCCACTAGATTCCTATGATCTTTGCATTTTTTTTTTCTCTTTCTTTTGCTTTTTTGGAAAAGAAGAAGGGAGAATCCAATACCAGTACATTTTCAATCAGAATGATGTTTTTTTTTTCCCTTTGTTTGTTGAGAGTACAGAAGCAAATGTATGATGAGATGGCCATTCATTGGGAGGAGTCACACAAGGCTTTGTTATGAAATCATCTTATCGGCATTGTCATTATAAACATTTTACTGGCTTAAATTAGCTGCTAGTTTTTCATTAGACGATGCCTTATTCCTGAAAGTCGGCTAGCCTAATTAGTATGGCATGGTACTTAGTTTCAGGAATCATATTGACTCAATCTGAAGGAGCATGAAGATTCTGTTGCAGAACACAATATATGTTTGATAATTAATTAAGAGTAATTGTACTGCAGATGGTATGTGAATGGAATCAGAGAATTATTTTCCATCTTTTGTTCAGGACTCGTATCTTTTATCAAATTATTTAACTTCTACTCTGGAAGTATCCTTTGGCATGAAAAGTCGGCAAGGACTGAAGAATTCCCCGGGTAATACAGACAATGATTAACAAGCCTGTTTTCTGTGATGGTGAAGAGGAGTTTGAAAGTTATTTAGGTGCAAACTTTGTTAGTCTAGTCTTCACGAGTTCCTTCTTTTTAGAGAAAATGCTTCAAGAGGACTTGTTACTTGTTATTGTTGTTTGTATGAGGTGGTGTTTTATTTGTTTGTTTTTTTAAAAATTTTAGTTTATGAGAGGAAGGATGGGATCAAAGAGATCCGAGCCAAAATTTATTAGTAGATGTAAAATTGTATGAGTTTTTTCTCTCATAGTAAGTTTAATTTGTGGATATCTAAGAAGAAGAAAAATATTAATTGTCAGTCAAGCTTTTCTTTTTGTTCATGTAATCATAAGACCTCAATTTTCTATAATAAGTTCTTAACATTTTCTTTTCATATTTCTTTTGATTTACCATTGGACCTTACTAGAAACCAAGGTTCACAGTATCGGTATCGGAATCGGTATCGGACTATTCCTATGAGTATTGGTATCGGCGATATCGGTAGTATCGGCTGTTTCGGATCGGAGTATCAGATTTTTTGGTATCGGAAAACAAATAATTATTAATAAATTATTTACATTTAAAAACATATATTTTATACATTTAGGCATAATTTTAAGTATTTTCAGTGTTATTTCTTAGTAGTTTTGAAATTAAATGAAATAGTAGTCACCCTTACCGATTGGTTTATATACAATAGATTGTTTTTCTTCTTTTACACGCTTTCACAACCTTATTATGCTTTAAACCCTTGTTGAATTGTCTTTTTCGTTTAATTTTCTTTGCCGAATTGATTGGAAAAGAGACCCTCATTGTCGGTATCGGTCAGTATCGGATCGGGACATGCCATACCGTATCAGTATCGTCCGTATCGGATCGGTGTCAGCCGATACTTTAAACCATGCTAGAAACCCACCTAGCTATGAATATGACCCTATCACATCTACCAGTAATTTGTTTTGTATGCCCAAATCATCTCTCAGATTGTTTTATGGTCAATTGAAATCTCTCATTGAATGTGCAGTAGCAGTTCGTTTTTAGAATGTGCATTACAAGTTTATTAAAGTACAATGTTTCATGTTTCAGATATCATTTTCTAGGGCTTCGTGATCAACTACGAGGAATGTTAAAAACGATATACATACACTTCGGAGCAAGGGCAGGTACTCAAAAACTTTATTGAAACTCTGTATGATCTGTGCTATGATGAATGCAGCTTAAAATCTTTCTCCTGGAAATCCTGAGAATCTATTTCAAGGGAAGGTATCTTGTCAAGGGAGTCTAAGCCCTCACTTAAAGGACAAAATCTGAGAGTCCACATTTGACTATTTACTGGAGATATAATGCTCGTTATAGGAGCTAGAATAGTTCTATTCTATTCCTTTAAGACCTGTTCTGATGGTGTTGGATATTAATCTGCTCTACCTTCTTTTACTCTCTTTCTAAATGCAATTAAATTAAGACCGAGGGTCCGTCGACCTAGCTAAAGGATTTACCATCTTTAGTCATCTTCTGAGTATTTAGATTGTGGCATGACAAGGTAATATCACCTTGGCACTAACCCACGTAGAGAATATGAAGAAAATAGCATAGTTCACAGTATCGGCCGATATCAATCCGCTACGGCCAATACCGATACGGTTTGGCATGTCCGGATCCGATACAGACAATACCCGATACTAACTGATACTAACCGATACCGACATTGGGCTCTCATTTCGGGTCAATTTGGCAAAGAAAATTGAACAAAAAAGACCAATAAGCAAGGGTGTAAAAGCATAGAAAGGTTATAAAAACATGTAAAAGAAGAAAACTTATCTATCGTATGTAAATCAATCGGTAAGAGTGACTGCTGCTTCATTTATTTTCAAAACTACTAAGAAAAAACACTGAAAATATTAAAATTATGCCTAAATGTATAAAATATATTTTCTAAAACGTTAATAATTTATTAATAATTATTTGTTTTCCGATACCAAAAACACCGATACTCCGATCCGAAACCTCCGATACTGCCGATACCGCCGATCCCGATACTCATAAGAATGTTCCGATACTACCGATTCCGATACCGATACTTTGAACCTTGGAAAATAGTCTCCGTAGCAGAAAATTTGGTGAAGCCTCTTCTTGTTCGCACTAACCTAGCGTTTATCAGTAAAATTTACTACTTCATAAAGTTCTAACTATGATGTATGCATTGATTTTATCTATTACTTTCGGTCATTTGAAGAAATTAAGGGTACCCAATCTTCTCCTTTGGAGTTTCAGAAGAAGAAAACCGGACTCGGACTTGGCTGTCACATCAGCTGAGAAATGGGGGCACAGATCTGTTTGTGGAAATGTGGAGAAAACTCCTTTACTCCATCCCATTCCTGATCTCTTTGTCAAAAGAGTGTATGGTTTATTCCTTCCCATATCCTCCACTCATTAGTAGGCCATGGGCAGAACACTAGAATTTCCTTCCAATTTGCCAAAAAGGTGGTCCGGTCATTTTGCTTTTCTTGATCTCATGTCTCATAAAAGCGCAGTATAAGTGCCTCCATTATCGATTCATGTATCTATCAATCCACACTACTGTTAAGCTTTTTCTTTTTTTAGAAAATTTTTAGTCAGGGCATAAAAATTATACAAAATTACACCTAAAACATAAACTTTTACAAAATTATAAATAAAGCATAGGAACGTCCTTCCGAAGGGCGTTCTGTCTGTAGAATAAATAGAAAATTATTTATTTTAACATTGGGCGCTAACGCTCTAACCATGGAAAAACTGGACGAAAAAATATATATTGAAACGTCCTTCCTAAGAGTGTTTTCCTTTAATATATATATATTTTTTATTCCTCTCAAGTTGGGGGTTGGGGTTAGCAATAGGATAGCTAACGTTCATCTCCACCCAAAAGCTCTCTGCTCCCCGCGGTCAAAGCAGATCTCCACCCAACCAAAAGCTCTCCGCTCCCCGTGGTCAAAGCAGCAAGACACATGAAAAAAAAGTGGGGCAGACGTGTCAGACGAAAACGTCCTTCGGAAGGGCGTTCTCATTTTTTTATATTTTTTTTTTGGACTTTAACGGAGGTAACAACTTTGTACTTTCACATTTTTTTAATGTCTTTTAAATGTATAACGCCCTTCAGAAGGGCGTTCTTGTGCTTAATATATTATTTTCCAAAAAAATTGTGCTCTGGATACAATTTTCTGTAACTCGTATACTTTAGCTGAAAATTTCTGGGTTTTTTTCCAACTCGAGTCTTTGACACCGAGAGACCTCTGTAACCTTTTACCTTTTATATTTCCTCTGTCAGGAAGTGGTGCATCTGTATATATACTCTAAGCTCCTTTGTCAAGTTGCCTTTCGCTTTCAGTTTGTGATATCATGAACAAATATTAGAGGGTAGTCAAGATTGTTTGTTATGTGTCAATTTGCAAATAAAGTTTTCAGTCGGTCTTACTCTTGTCTGAATTTAACCTTAATAATTAAACTTTCGGAGTGGATCTTTACAGAATGTCAAATCCCTAAACAGCTCATACTTTGCCAGAGTTGAAGGAGACAAGCACCTATGTCATTGTTCGAGAAGCTTGACAAACCCTTCCAAGTCTTCAGCAGAGAAGACAATGAGTTCCATGCTCTACCTTATTTAGACTAAACTGAATATGACAACAATTCAGGTAAGTTACATTCAGGATCTTAGGTCCATGGTTCGCAGTATCGGTATCGGAATCGGTATCGGACCATTACTTAGTATCGGGATCGGCAATATCGGCAGTGTCGGATCAGAGTATCGGATATTTTTAGTCGGAAAACAAATAATTATTAAATAGAAAATATATTTTATATATTTAGGCATAATTTTAAGTATTTCTAGTGTTATTTTTAGTAGTTATGAAATTGAATGAAATAGTAGTCACCCTTGCCGATTGGTTTACATGTGATAAGTTTTCTTCTTTTACATGTTTTTACAACCTTACTATGTTTTTACACCCTTGCCGATTGGTTTACATGCGATAGATAAGTTTTCTTCTTTTACATGCTTTTACAACCTTACTATGTTTTTACACCCTTGCCGATTGGTCTTTTTCGTTTAATTTTCTTTGCCGAATTGACTGGAAAAGAGACCCCCAATGTCGGTATCGGTCAGTATCGGGTATCGGTCGGTATCGGTTCGGGACATGCCAAATCGTATCGGTATCGGCTGTATCGGATCGGTATCGTCCGATACTGCGAACCTTGCTTAGGTCTGTTCTCGACTCAAATCTTAAATATTTAGATGATCAAGATACATGTTTCAATATATTAAATTACCTTGTTGGCCCAAATTGGCTTCAAACCCGAGAATTTTCTCTAAACATTGAGCATTCTCAAATAAAATTCTTGTAGCCTTGTTACTTCAAGTACATTTTGCTAAGTAGTAAACATACGAACTTCTCATTCTTTGAGATGGACTTGCATACACAAATGTCGACATTTTTAGATACAGAAATGACCCCCATAGGCATCAATGCCTCTGTTTTCTTTTGATTATTCTTTGCACTCATTGAAGGCCTATTAAGGGATGTATGGTTCCGAATAAGGCTCATGCTTTACCGAATAGTGCCCGTCTCCTTCTCAATAACGATGGTGCAAATTCATAATTGTGCTTAATACTGGTCAGAATCATTGCAGGCCTAATGCTGATTTTATGCGATTACGAGCTACGGGAGCGTATTATTCTCTCCATTTATAATAATGGTGGGAGTTGGGGGCAGTGGCCCAAAAGGCATGCAATGAGCGTGCACGAAGTCCCGTGCCCCGTGCGTATCGTCGGACATCCCAAACAAAAAAAGTCGCAAGGCTCCCATAACTCCAGTTATCAGAGAAAAGGGATAGGAGGTATTGATGTTTTCTTTGATTTTGAACTCTTGGTATAGGAAAATTTGTTTGCAGATTATTCATAACCTTCACACTCCCCTTTGATGCAGTGGTCAAGTAATTAATTTCAAATCTTAACACACTTCTTTACTACTATGATTGTCTCGAGTAAGAGTCACTTGAGTTGGCTACACAGATTTCATTGGCAAATGTTAAAGGCCACCCCGTTTTACTAAGGGCCACCAACTTAAAACTTTAAAAAAATTTACAAATTTGCCATTTTGAAAACACTAAGGGCCATCCCACTTCTGTCAATTGAGGACTGCAGGGCTTGCCTGCAGTCCAAAGTGAAGACAGGACTGCAGTGCTGGCCTGCAGTCCTCAATTGACATAATTTTTTTTTTGTCTACAGTGACTGCAGGCTTGCCTGCAGTCCCAAGTGAAAAAATGACTGCAGTGCTGGCCTGCAGTCCTTGAGCTTCTCGACCCAGGTCTCGGCCCCGTCCCGCGCTCGTCGTCACCGCTCGGCGGTGGTGGCCGCGCTTCTGCTTGGACTTTTGGATCCATGGACGACGAGCTCCCGGGTGGGGGTGATGACGAGGGCGAAGACGCCGAAGGGGTCCTCGGAGAGGCGGTGGAGGATGGGAAGGGCGAAGGCGGCGGTCTTTCCGCTTCCGGTCTGGGCTAGGCCGAGGATGTCGTCGCCGGCGAGGATGCGGGAGATGCAGTGGGACTGGACGGGAGATGCAGTTGGATCCATGGCTGCTGGACCAACGACGACCTCTACTCCCTCTCCAACTGCCACAGCTGCGGCTGCCACTTCGTGTGCGCCGAGCTCGGCATACGAGAGAGGTTGCCCTTAGTAAAACCAAAAGAGGAGGAGGAGGCGAGAGAAGGAAAACCCCATGGCTGCTTCTGCTTGGGATTAAGAGGTCGTCGTTGGATCCATGGCTGCTGCTTCTGCTTGGAGAGGGAGTAGAGGCTGTCAGCTTCCTCCTCTTGGTGGCCCTTAGTAAATCACTTAACATTAGGTTGTCCTTAGTAAAAATTGGAAATGGTCATGGTTGCCCTTAGTAATTTGGGGGTGGCCTTTAACATTTGCCATTTCATTTTGTGCTGCCTAATGACCCAAGTTGAGGCCCGTATGGTTGTCCCCACCCCAAAGATGTGCACTGTGTCCAGACTCGTCCAATTGAAAGGTATCATTTTATGCTAACGTACGTAAATTTTAATTTGGTTTTATTATTTGAGAATAGGTCGCAGCTTAGCTGAGTTTCGATACTTGCATGTACATGTACTTTGAACAAGCACCTATGATCCTCCTCTATTTTCCAACAATCACCCAGGCACAAGTAGAGCCCACTATTGTCGAGGTTTTTTCATTAAATCATCCATTAGTATGTTACTAGTATATATATGCACGGGCACATGCATTGCACGTATTTTATACTAGTCGAAAAGAATAAGTAATAGTCCCTTAGATGATGTTTGGATGGAGGTTTTATATTTCTAGGAATCCATTTTCCATTCCTTTTCCATGGAAAAATAATTCAACTTTCCTGTACCCATTGTTTGGTTAACTTGGGAAATATGTAGCCCAAGATACTAAAAAATTTCATTCTCATGTTTGGTTCAGATAGGAATATGAACCTTAATTTGTTTGGTTGTTCATAAATATTATTTCATTAATTTCATGATACTACTATTACCTAATTTAGTTGGTGTCATTGAGAGTATTACCGTCCAAAAAATTATAATTAATGCACCCAACCAACATTCTTAGGAAAATGTATGATGAGAGCAAGAATAATTTGGCCATTCATTGGAGGAGTCACACAAGGCTTTGTTAAGAAATCATCTTATCGGCATTGCCATTATAAACATTTTACTGGCTTAAATTAGCTGCTAGTTTTTTCATTAGACAATGCCTTATTCCTGAAAGTCGGCTAGCCTAATTAGTATGGCATGGTACTTGGTTGCAGGAATGGTATTGACTCAATCTGAAGGAGCATGAAGATTCTGTTGCAGAACACAATATATGTTTGATAATTAATTAAGAATAATTGTACTGAAGATGGTATGTGAATGGAATCACAGAATTATTTTCCATCTTTTGTTCAGGACTCATCTTATATCTTTTATCAAAATATTTAACTTCTACTCTGGAAGTATCCTTTGGCATGAAAAGTCGGCAAAGGCTGAAGAATTCCCCGGGTAATACAGATAATGATTAACAAGCCTGTTTTCTGTGATGCTGAAGAGTTTGAAGGTTAGTTAGGTGCAAACTTTGTTAGTCTAGTCTTCACGAGTTCCTTCTTTTTAGAGAAAATTCTTCAAGAGAACTTGTTACTTGTTATTGTTGTTTGTATGAGGTGGTGTTTTATTTTTATTTTTATTTTTTTAAGTTTTAGTTTATGAGATGAAGGATGGGATCAAAGAGATCCCAGCCAAATTTTATTAGTAGATGTAAAATTGTATGAGTATTTTCTCTCATAGTAACTTTAAATTGTGGATATCTAAGAAGAAGAAAAAATATTAATTGTCAGTCAACCTTTTTTTTCCCGTCATGTAATCGTAAGACCAACTTTCTATAATAAGTTCTTAACATTTTCTTTTCATATTTCTTTTGATTTACCATTGGACCTTACTAGAAACCCACCTAGCTATGAATACGACCCTATCATTCCTCGTTACTGTCATCTACCAGTAATTTGTTTCGTATGCCCAAATCATCTCTCAGATTGTTTTACTCATCTTATTGTCAACTGAAATCTCTCATAGAATGTGCAGTAGCAGTTCTTTTTTTAGAATGTGCATTACAAGTTTATTAAAGTGCAATGTTTCATGTTTCAGATATCATTTTCTAGGGCTTCGTGATCAACTACGAGGAATGTTAAGAACGATACGCATACACTTCGGAGCAAGGGCAGGTACTCAAAACTTTATTGAACCTCTGTATTCTGTGCTATGATGAATGCAGCTTAAAATCTTCCTCCAGGAAATCCTGAGAATCTATTTTAAGGGAAGTTATCTAGTCAAGGGAGCCTAAGCCCTCACTTAAAGGACAAAATCTCAGTCCACATTCGACTATTTACTGGAGATAGAATCCACTTAATGCTCGTCAAAGGAGCAATTTGGAAGACTCGTTATAAGAGCTAGAATAGTTATATTATATTCCTTTAAGACCTGTTCACAGTATCGGTATCGGAATCGGTATCGGACTATTCCTATGAGTATTGGTATCGGCGATATCGGTAGTATCGGTGGTTTCGGATCGGAGTATCGGAATTTTTGGTATCGGAAAACAAATAATTATTAATAAATTATTTACATTTAAAAACATATATTTTATTCATTTAGGCATAATTTCAAGTATTATCAGTGTTATTTCTTAGTAGTTTTGAAATTAAATGAAATAGTAGTCACCCTTACCGATTGGTTTACATACAATAGATTGATTTTTTTTTTTCTTTTACATGCTTTTACAACCTTATTATCTTTAAACCCTTGTTGATTTGTCTTTTTCGTTTAACTTTTTTTGCCGAATTGACTGGAAAAGAGACCCCCAATGTCGGTATCGGTCAGTATTGGGTATCGGTCGGTATCGGATCAGGACATGCCAAACCGTATCGGTATCGGATTGGTATCGGCCGATACTTTAAAGCAAGGTTCACAGTATCGGTACCAGAATCGGTATCGGACTATTCCTACGAGTATTAGTATTGACGATATCAGTAGTATCGGCGGTTTCGGATCGGAGTATCGGATTTTTTGGCATCGGAAAAAAATAATTATTAATAAATTATTTACATTTAAAAATATATATTTTATACATTTAGGCATAATTTAAGTATTTTCAGTGTTATTTCGTAGTACTTTTGAAATTAAATAACATTGTAATCACCCTAGCCATTGGTTTACATATAATAGATTGATTTTCTTCTTTTACATGTTTTTACAATCTTATTATGCTTTAAACCCTTGATGATTTGTCTTTTTCGTTTAATTTTGTTTGCCGAATTGACCGGAGAAGAGATCCTCAATGTTGGTATTGGTAAGTATCGGGTATCGGTCGGTATCGGATTGGGACATGCCAAACCGTATCAGTATCGGCCGCATCGGATCGGTATCGGCCGATACTTTAAACCATGCTTTAAGACCTGTTCTGATGGTGTTGGATAATATTAATCTGCTCTACCTTCTTTTACTCTCCTTCTAAATGCAATTAAAATAAGACTGAGGGTCGATCTAGCTAATGCATTTACCATCTTTAGTCATCTTCAGAGTATTTAGATTATTGCATAACAAGATAATATCACCTTAGCACTAACCCACGTAGTGAATTTGAAGAAAATAATCTCGGTAGCAGAAAATTTGGTGAAGCCTCTTCTTGTTCGTACTAACCTAATGTTTATAAGGAAAATTTACTACATTCATAAAGTTCAAGTTCTAACTATGATGCATGCATTGCTTTTTATCTATTACTTTCGGTCATTAGAAGAAATTGAAGGGTGCCCAATCTTCTCCTTTGGAGTTTCAGAAGAAGAAAAACCGGGCTCGGACTTGGCTGTCACATCAGCTGAGAAATGGGGGCACAGATCTGTTTGTGGAAATGTGGAGAAAACTCCTTTACTCCATCCCATTCCTGATCTCTTTGTCAAAAGAGAGTATGGTTTATTCCTTCCCATATCCTCCACTAGAATTTCCTTCCAATTTGCCAAAAAGGTGCTCCGGTCGTTTTGCTTTTCTTGATCTCCATGTCTCATAAAGGCGCAGTATAAGTGCCTCCATTATCGATGGATGTATCTATCAATCCACACTATTGTTAAGCTTCTTCTTTTTTCGGAAATTTTCAGTATGAGCATAAAAAATATACAAAATTATACCTAAAACATAAACTTTTACAAAATTATAAATAAAGCATAGGAACGTCCTTCCGAAGGACGTTTTGTCTGTAGAATAAATAGAAAATTATTTTCTTTAACGGTCGGCTTTAACGCTCTAACCATCGGAAAACTGGACGGAAAAATATATATATTGAAGGGCGTTTTCCTAGAGAAAAACGTTCTTAGGTCCTTCCTAAGAGCGTTTTCCTTTAATATATATATATATATATATATATATATATATATATATATATATATATATATATATATATATATATATATATATATTTTATTCCGCTCAAGTTGGGGGTTGGGGTTAGCAATAGGATAGCTAACGTTCATCTCCATCCAAAAGATCTCCGCTCCCCGTGGTCAAAGCAGCAAGATACGTGGAAAAAAAAAAAAGCGGGGCAGACACGTCAGACGAAAACGTCCTTCGGAAGGACGTTTCCCACGGGAGAAACACCTTTCGGAAGGACGTTCTCCTTTTTTTTTTATATATTTTTTGGGAGCTTTAACGGAGCTAACGACGTTGTACTTTTACGTTTTTTTTTAATGTCTTTTAAATGTAGAACGCCCTTCAGAAGGACGTTCTTGTGCTTAATATGCTCTGGATACAATTTTCTATAAGTCGTATGCTTTAGCTGAAAATTTTCGTTCTTTCCAACTCGAGTCTTTGACACCGAGAGACCTCTGTAACCTTTTATCTTTTATCTTTCCTCTGTGAGGAAGTGGTGCATCTGTATATATACTCTATAAGCTCCTTTGTCAAGTTGCCTTTCGCTTTCAGTTTGTGATATCATGAACAAATATTAGAGGGTAGTCAAGATTGTCTGTTATGTGTCAATTTACCAGGAAAGGTTTTGCACATTAAAGTTTTCAGTCGGTCTTACTCTTGTCTGAATTTAACCTTAATAATTAAATTTTCGGAGTGGATCGTTACAGAATGTCAAATCCCTAAGCAGCTCATACTTTGCCAGAGTTGAAGAAGACGAGCACCTATGTCATTGTTCGAGAAGCTTGACAAACCCTTCCATGTCTTCAGCAGGGAAGACAATGAGTTCCATGCTAACCTTATTTAGACTAAACTGAATATGACAACAATTCAGGTAAGTTACAATCGGGATATTAGGTCTGTTCGCGACTCAAATCTTAAATATTTAGATGGTCGAGATACATGTTTCAATTGTTGGGAACGCGGTGTGATTCGAATCGGAGTTGGTCTATGAGGTACGATATTGAATTTGGTCCATATGCCTTAAAAGAGAATTCTCATTTAAGGCATATGGGCACAATTCAATATCACACCTCATGGACCAACTCCGGTTTGAATCACACCGCATTCCCAACAGGTGGTATCAGAGCTCATGGTTACGGGACTGGTTTGAGCGGCTCTAATTGGTTCGAGACAAATGGTGTTGAACGTTCATGCGTATACACGTATATACGAGCTCTCTTCTCAAGGTGGAGTAGGAGCATCAACTACACGAATTGACTTCAAAGGTGGGTTTGACGAGTCCAAGGTGGAGCAAGACGTTGTGGTTGGCACACAATGGTGTTGTGGATAAACGTGTCGGTTTGGTTCTGTGGTCGAACGGATCGAAACGACAATATGTTGGATCTCCTGGGTGTTCGGCTGGCGGGAACGAATAAAAAAAGTAGCAAGGAGTGCTAAGGTTGTTCGGCTGGCGGGAACGAACAAAAGGTAGCAGGGGTGCTAAGGTTGTTCGGCTAGCAGGAACGGACAAATGTAGCATGTTGTTGGGTCCATATTGATGTTGGGTTGTATCTCGTTTCCAATTGAGCGCTCAAATGGAGGGTGACAATAGAGTTGATAATTTAGTCCCACATCGGTTAGGAGATGGGATCATGTGGTGTAGATAACTGGAATTGGTTAAGGCCTTATATGAGAATTATCTTTTAAGGCATATGGGCCCAATTTAATATGACACCTCATGGGCCAACTCCGATTCGGGTCACACCGGATTCCCAACATCAATATACTAAATTACCTTGTTGGCCCAAATTGGCTTCAAACCCGAGAATTTTCTCTAAACATTGAGCATTCTCAAATAAAATTCTTGTAGCCTTGTTACTCCTTGTCCATTTTGCTAAGCAGTAAAGATACGATCTTCTCATTCTTTAAGATGGACTTGCATACACAAATGTCGACATTTTTAGATACAGAAATGACTCCCATAGGCATCAATGCCTCTGTTTTCTTTTGATTATTCTTTGCACTGAATAAGGCTCATCTTTTACCGAATAGTGTAGGGGTGCAACTCCGGCGGGCTAAACCCGAGCCCGATCGGGTAAACCCGCTAATGGGTTGGGTTAGGGTCGAAGATACTTGGGTTCGGGCTCGGGTTAAAATATTTGAACCCGATCAAAAACCGGGTTGGACTTGGGTTCATGCGTCGGGTTACCCAAAGAACCCGAAACCTGAAATACATATAATTTATATATTTTTTTTTCATGCTTCTTAAATAAAATGTTTAAATCCTAAATTTCTCCACCCAAACTCTTTAACTCCTTATAAAGAATTCTCATTTCAATTTGTATTTTGTAACGATCAAGGCTTGATTGTTATTTGATTATGTGTTTAATATTACTTTTGTTGAAAATTATTTTAAATTTTATATTAGAGTCCAATTAACCCGATGGACACGACCCAACCCGAGCCCAACCCGCTCCTCCGGGCTTGGTCTTGGGCTTCATATATTGAACCCGAGGTTGGGTCGGACTTAGGCTCGGACTAGGCTTATGATTCATCGGGTTGGGCTTGGGTTGACCTCAAACCCGACCCAATCCGCCCGAGTTGCATCCCTAGAATAGTGCCCCTCTCCTTCTCAATAACAATGGTGCAAATTCCATACTTGTGCTTAATACTGGTCAGAATCATTGCAACCTTGATGCTGATTTTTATGCGATTACGACTTGGGGGTGATGATGCTCTATTGGCTGTGCCTGATGCCTAATTATTTGTGGGCGCTATCCCTCTTGTAATACCGAACTCGAGTAGCTCTTGTGATTATCGAGAAGTGATATAAGACCATAGTTGGATGGAGGAAGATCAATGGATCAAGCCACGTGGGCATATTATTCTCTCCATTTATAATAATGGTTGGAGTTGGGGCAGTGGCCCAAAAGACATGCAATGCAGCGTGCACGAAGTTCCGTTCCCAGTGCGTATCGTCGGACATCCCAAATAAAAAAAGTCGCAAGGCTCCCATAACTCCAGTTATCAGAGGAAAAGAATAGGAGGTATTGATGTTTTCTTTGATTTTGAACTCTTGGTATAGGGAAATTTGTTTGCAGATTATTCATAATCTTCACACTCCCCTTTGGTGCAGTGGTCAAGTATAATTTCAAATCTTAACACACTTCTTTATTACTATGATTGTCTCGAGTAAGAGTCACTTGAGTTGGCTACACAGATTTCATTTTGTGCTGCCTAATGGCCCAAGTTGAGGCCCGTATGGATGTCCCCACCCCAAAGGTGTGCACTGTGTCCAGACTCGTCCAATTGAAAGTTATCATTTTATGCTAACGTAAATTTTAATTTGGTTTTATTATTTGAGAATAGGTCGCAGCTTAGCTGAGTTTCGATACTTGCATGTACATGTGCTTTGAACAAGCACCTATGATCCTCCTCTATTTTCCAACAATCACCCAGGCACAAGTAGAGCCCACTATTGTCGAGGTTTTTTCATTAAATCATCCATTAGTATGTTACTAGTATATATATGCACGGGCACATGCATTGCACGTATTTTATACTAGTCGCTAGTCGAAAAGAATAAGTAATAGTTCCTTATATGACGTTTGGTTGGAGGTTTTATATTTCTAGGAATCCATTTTCCATTCGTTTTCCATGGAAAAATAATACAACTTTCCTATACCCATTGTTTGGTTAACTTGGGAAATATGTAGTCCAAGATACTAAAAAATTTCATTCCCATGTTTGGTTCAGATAGGAATATGAACCTTAATTTGTTTGGTTTTTCATAAATATCATTTCATTAATTTCATGATACTACTATTACCTAATTTAGTTGGTGTCATTAAGTATATTTCCGTCCAAAAAATTATAATTAATGCACCCAACCAACATTCTTAGGAAACAAAAATATTTCCATAGGGGCTTGGTGGGTTTACTTCCCCACATATGTGGGAATCTAAAGTCCCCATATTCCTTCTCAATTTACAATCTCACACTTACCAAACGTGGGTAAGGAATCTAAAATCCATTTTCAAGCATTGAACCAAACAACCCCTTAATTTTTTTACTACTTGAGAAAAACAAACGACACCTCCCTTAATCTTTTTCTATACATAATTGCCTAACTATCATGTTAAATTTAAGCAACAATTTTAAATAGTAAATATAGATGAGGATATTTTTTGAAATAAAAATTTCTACGATGAAGTCATAACCTTTTTTATTATATAGTACTATAGATTTTCATAGCAATATATTTTAACTATGAAGTCACTTAGAACACATTAATTATTAGGAGCATAGATTTACCACACTGAGGCCTAATGAGATCAGAATAGGCTTTTCTATTTTTATACAACGAGGCCTAATAGAGGACAGAGTATGTTATGTTTTCTTATACAAATGGTTGCCCTCTATAACAGATGGGCCATGACAAACAGGCTCACGTGTTATAGAAGTAGAACAATAAATTGACAAACTCTTTTTTCTTGGATGTCCGGCAATATATCGTGGTTCGATTCACTGATCTTCCGTCATCCATTCAAAATTTTATACATCTTTTCAATAACCATAAGAATCACTCGTGTTCGGTATTGACGAAATATTCGTCGCTATAAAATGAATTGTGTCATGGCTTTAGAACCCTAACCATGATAAGGAAAGCCTTCCAATTGAAAATTTGTTACCAGTCATCACCTGTAATTAAGACCATCTCCAATGGGGGTTTCTATCTTCCCTATTTCTATGGAAGAAATTTATTTTAGAAAAAACTTCTCCCAATGGTAGTTTCTATCACCATTTCTATCCTAGGTGGCAATGATGTAGGATAGAAACTTTCTAGGAGGGTTTCTACATGTAGAAACTCTCATAGAGATTCTCCTATCTCTTAGACCATCTCCAATGGTGATTTCTAAAATTGAGTTCTTATCCTACTTGGCATTGTACTTTAAGAAAGTTTCTATCCTAGTTGGAAGAGTTTCTACATAGAAATTGTAGACATACAAAAATGTTCTCCAATGGTTCTCCATTTCTATCATATGTGTCACATAGTAAAAGGACTAATTTAATGGTGTGGGGCTCAATAATAATTGTCATAAGAGATAATAGAATTTCTATGAGAGTTTCTACATGTAGAAACTCTTCTAGAAAGTTTCTATCCTACATCATTGCCACCTAAGATAAAAATGGTGATAGAAATCACCATTGAAAGAAATTTTTTCTAAAATAGATTTCTTCCATAGAAATAGGGAAGATAGAAACCTCCATTGGAGATGGTCTTATGACAATTATTGTTGGGCCCCACACCATTAAATTAGTCCTTTTACTATGTGACACATAGGATAGAAATGGAAAACCATTGGAGAGTATTTTTTGTATATGTACAATTTCTATGTAGAAACTCTTCCAACTAGGATAGAAATCTCCTTAGGCCTCGTTTGGTTCACGGATTCAAGGAATCCGGAAAGGAAACTTGTTCCTTTCCTTTGTTTGGTAACCACAAATTTGGGAAACACTTTCCTGACATGGGGGAAAATAGGAGGGAAAATGGTTCCTCTCATGACCCATGGGATTCATTTTCCCTCCTCCTTTCCCAACATTAATTACAAACATTATGACAAAAGTAGACTTGCTTTATTATCTATTTTACCAATTAACTCTTCATTATAATTATGTTGACATTGGATATTGTTGGAACAATGATATATTTTTTGTTTCCTTTCCTACACCAACCAAACATAGGAAAGGAAATTTGATAGGAATTCTACTTTCCCATCCCCATGGAAAATACATGGGAATTGATTTCTTTTCCGTGAACCAAACGAGGCCTTAAAGTACAATGTCAAGTAGGATAAGAACTCAATTTTAGAAATCACCATTGGAGATGGTCTAAGACTCTTATCAAAGATAGGACCAAAAAAGTTTCGTTTTGTGTAGCTCAAAAAGTGCTCATTCATTGTAGCTTTGAATTTTTCATTTGTGAAAGTTTGGTAGACATTGTTGGTGTTTTTTTCACTGTCATCCATCCAGTATAGTCTATAAAGAAGAAGAGAAAGTTGAAACACCTAATTCAATTCAACGTTTCTTCATGACATGGTATAGTAACAACATCATTGACTCACTAATCCACTAAACCTAAGCTAAGATTTTTGTAATAGAATTCGAGACTACAATAACTCAAATAGGAACTCACAATATAGTTGTGACACGTGGCATAATTTTTTGTACTTAGGTCCTAGATTTTTTTTTTTTATTAGGTCCTTGAAAAAAATCAAAGAATAAGATTGCATGTAATCTAACAGCTACTGATGGCTGAGTTTTTAAAATTAAGAACTCATGACTTCCTCTAGGATATTTTTGTAACACATATATTTGACAAATAGCAAAGCCACAAATGCGAATTTCCTTTATATTTCATATTTCATAATGACTTGTGTGTTTAACATAAATAAATAAATAAATCTTTTTTCAACTTCTCACTTTGTTTCCCTCTTATTAATGGTAATCTATTTTAAAAAAAAAAATTAACGATTAGCAATCTAGTTAAAGCTTGTTGCAGCTTAGAATCTGATCCACTTTAATATGACCCTATCTCAATGGTCCCCTTTTTTTCTTTTGAAATGTCCAGCATAACGCATGAGACTTTGTGTACGTTGCGTAGCATGCCATTTAGTCCCTTATTTGAAACGTGGAGCTCCCAGCCATATACATATTTCAAAAGTCCAACTAAAAATGTTTCAAAAGTTGATGAGCAACATTGATGGCTTTACACTTAAATGTCACCAATTGCTTTGTTAATGGCTTAATTTGACTTTCACTATGGGATAGGATCAACTGTTCCTGATCCGACATGTGGACCCTACCGATAAAAATTAACAAAAAGTCCACATGTTATAGGCAGGACTAGCCCTGAGCTCAAGGGGGCCCAGGACGAATTTTCAAAATAAGGTCCCTATACACAATATAAAAAATATTAAAAAAATCTTTGAAAAAAAAGCTATAACAAAGGATTGAACTTACGACCTTTAATATAAAGTCTAATGTATTAATCACTACACCACAGTAACTTTATGTCTAAGGGCCCATTGTGTATATTAGTTCTATTTTGAGATACAAAATTATTAACATATTTTTGTAAACTATCTTCTTCTTTTTTTGTCCTTTATGATCTGTGCGTTCTGAGCGGTCGTCGTGGCCACCATGGACCTGAACAGGCTCTAGTTATAGAGGAAAAATAGTATTGGAACAACGGATCAGGGATAGCAGATCCGGTCACTTTCACTATTATAAGTTGTGAACTCACAATAGGTGTAACATGGGGGGAAATTGAATGGATTGAATTGGGTGTCCTAGTCCGTTGACTATATAGATTTCTTTCTAGAACTCCAATGGCCTTCACCTAAATTGTCAAATTTGTCGCTGCCTCACTTTGAACGCTTCGTCTTAATTAAAACGCACTTCATTTTTTTTTCTTCTTTCTATGATTTGCCATCAATTCTCTCCCATACTATTCTAATTTTTCATCCAATGTTAAAAAGTGAGCGGAGGAAGAAGAAGAAGAAGAACCAGAGAAACGAGTACAGATTAATTGATCATCATTGACTTTGTGCATGCCGACCCACGTGTAAGTTGACTTACGAAACAATTTGAATATTGTACTGGCTACGCACGAACACTAATGATCAGTTGATAATTGATTGAATTCTCAAATATATTGGCGGGTAAAGTGCATTTAAATCCTCCTTAGATGTCACGAAATGCAAATAAAGACTCGCTGATCCGAAAAAGACAGTTAGTTACGAAAATGTTCAAATCATCCCCCCGATGTTAAAATCCGTTAAAAAACGTCTTAAAAGACGATTTTGTCCCTCCCCTCCCCCCCCCCCCCCCCCCCCTCTCCGGTGGTGGGGGGCGGGTCGCCGGTGGAGGGAGGAGGGGGAGGGGTTCGGGGGGCGGGTCGCCGGCGGAGGGAGGAGGGGGGGGGGGGGGGGGGGGGGGGGGGGGGGGGGGGGGGGGGGGGAGGGGGTCGGGGGGGGCGGGGGGCGGGTCGCCGGCGGAGGAAGGAGGAGGGGGGGGGGGGGGGGGGTGGTCGGGGATGACCGGCGGAGGGAGGAGGGGGGGGTGGTCGAGGATGACCGGTGGAGGGAGGAGGGGGGGTCGCGGTCGGGTCGCCGGCGGAGGGGGGGAAGGGGGGGGTAGGGGCTGGTAGGAAAGGGTGGGGGGGGGGGGGGGGGTAGTTTAGGTAGTTTCTAATTTTTTTTAATTTTTTTTTTAAAACTTAACGGCCATTTTAACGGCCATTTAACGGATAAGGGCCATTCTAAACAAAACAGGTTTTTTGGAGGTGCAAACTGCTTAAGTTTTCTAAGAGGTCTTATTTTGCAAACGAGGCAACTCTAGGGAGGGTTTAAATGCACTTTACCCTATATTGGCACTTCCTTGGATTCTAGGCTTGCTTGCTTCTTACGACATCTTTAAATAATGAAATAACCCATAAGGGACTTTTCGGTGCGCATGTACATTGTGTTGTGTTGTCGGAGCATTCGGTTTCAACCAATCAAATAGTTAAAACCGAATAATTCTAAATTTTAAAAATTTAAAATCGAAACTGAACCAAATTAGTCAAAATCGAGTGAATAACAATTCAGTTTGTTCGGTTAGAATATTTATATTGTTTAAGGTGTGGGGGTCCAAAGTTGAAATACAGGTTAATTATATTAAAAATATAATTAATAGACACATTTGTTATATTTCAAAGTTGTGCCAAAATTTTTAAAAAATATATATTTTAATCACAATATATAAATTGAGGATATTATATAATTGTATAAGTCTTATTCGATTTGGGACCGAAATCGAAATCCAAAACTGAAATCGAATAAAGAATTTTACCATTTGCAAAATCGAAACCGGATCGGTTTTTTTTTAAAACCGAACCGATAAGAGATTCGGTTCGGTTAGGTTCAATTAGGTTCAAAACCGATAAAGCTCATCCCTAGTTGTAGCACTTGCGG